>BLSH010384660.1:488937-500376 GCA_018402905.1 Glandirana rugosa | reverse complement strand
CAAACAAATGATTTTATTAACGTAAAGCTACAAGACACATGACACAGACTATTTGCTGTAGCAGTATGCAGAGAGTGTTCTCAAAGATACCACAGGCTTCACACTTATGAATGAAGTGTAAAATGCAGACACAATCTGGAGTAATCAATGCAATGTCCTGCAGAAAGCTGTATCAGCTCTCCATTTTAAACAAGGCCCCAAGGATTTCTGTGAATCATTGCCGGCACTGAGAAACATTCAGGCTGAAGTTGAGAAATAACCACTGCACTTTGTTATTTTGAACATTTATTGGTCTCCAGTAATGTTCAATCACTTAAGGTGACACTGTCACCAATGTAAATATTGCAGGTAAAAGTACAGAAATTAAAAAAATGTAAATGCTTAAAGTGTTACTAAACCCAGGACCCTGCATTCACTATATCTGGCCTCCCACAGTACACAGAACATCGAAATGCAATTATTTTAGTAAACAAACTGCTAAATACCTTTTCCCATCAGCAGCATATAGCAGTCTTGTGACTTGTATCACTGTCTGCTTAAAGCTTGTAGGAGGAGTTTTCAGTATCCCCTGACCCTCTGTCTGGACAGTGCTGATTGGCCCTGTGCTGATCACATGCACTCTGGAGTCAGTGGAAGAAGGGGAGGATCAGAGAAGACAGGATCACACAGACTTTATATACAATGCAGAGGATTAACCCCTTAGGTTCCACAGTGTGTATAACAAGCATGCATTACTGCATATACAGACTGATTTTAATGTTGTGGGTCTAGTAACACTTTAATTGCAGTGTTTTTCTTTCCATAAATAAGAGAACTTGACTAGTCATTTCTTTAGCACAACCCCCTCCCTCCTTGTGCATCATAGCAATTTCCTCTTCTGGGAGTGTCTAATTACTCTCTGTGCTGGTCCAGCTACTCTGTCCCTCCCTTCACTTCCCTACATAACATTTTATGTCCTCATATATACTATGAGAAATACTTGAATGAACGCTGGGATACTGGGACATCAAAAATGGTGACGCCCAGCAGCAGTCTCAATGCTTATTGATGCCTATACAAGAGAGACTTTTAAAAACCATTATTATGCATAAAATATATTAAATACACATAAAATCTTATAGGAATATTTTTTTCTGAAATGAAGACTGCACTTTTTTTTTTATCCAATACTTACTTTTCCTATGTTATGAAAGTCATAGGGAGATAAATGGACAGCATAGCAAGGTAGGTGGGAAATATGGAGTCCAACCAGTGATACCATGTGTGCCTAAAAAGAAATTCAAATCCTAAAAATTCTAGTTTACCATGTTCCACACCTGTTCCACACCAGCTCTCCAATGGGCCAACACCAGCCCACATGGATACATTATAGCCAGACATTATACTGTAACTATAGGTGAACGCAGACTATGTATTCCCAAGAAAGGTACAATGGACAAGGTGCTCAAGTACATATTGCTTCACTTGACCATATAAGAATGTTTTTTTACAGCTTCCACACCAACTGAGAAAAAAAATTCCAAATGATGTCATTAAAAGGTTAAAAAAAATGATATAAAATCTGCCTAACCAGTTTCTTCTCACATATCCTATTAGCAGCCACAACCACCATCACTAGGAGCTGGAAGAACTCACAAGCACCTAATCCTTCGGAAACTATAGAGATTCTGAAAAGAAAATTTTGTGAATGAATGCTTACTGGCTATAAGAAACGGTAAATGTCCTAGATTCCTCAAACAGTGGAATTCCTGGATAAGTCGGTATGGTAACACATCATTAAACCTGAATATTTGATCATTTGCTTTACTATCAATATGGACCGCTCATTGTCCCTGTCATTAGATTGCCTGTGCTTTGAAGTTATTTGTTATATGTTATTGTCGTTTCTGCTCTGTTTTTCCACCAATTAATACTTTTACCCAGAAGAACTGTTCACACATATTAAATGGACCTTTGTTGCTCTTGCTGTTATGTCACATTTTACCTGATCTGGGTAAGACCTCTCCTTTCTCTGTAATGTATTTAAACCTAATAAACACCTATTGAAAAAAAAACACTTGAAAGTGCATTGCAACAGAAATGTAATTTTAGCATCCTTTTTAATGTGAGAAATTGCAGAATAAAATTTGCATTAAAAAACAATACTAAATTACTAATTTCAGAACATTACTACCATAACCTGCCACAATGACAGTTCAAATTTTGAGCAGCAACAGTAGCAATTGCTATGGTGTGGCTTTTATTAAGTTTATAAATGGAACAAACTTGCTGCTGGTTAGGAATGTACAGGGTGGGCCATTTATATATATACACCTTAATAAAATGGGAATGGTTGGTGATATTAACTTCCTGTTTGTGGCACATTAGTATATGTGAGGGGGGAAACTTTTCAAGATGGGTGGTGACCATGGCGGCCATTTTGAAGTCAGCCATTTTGAATCCAACTTTTGTTTTTTCAATAGGAAGAGGGTCATGTGACACATCAGACTTATTGGGAATTTCACAAGAAAAACAATGGTGTGCTTGGTTTTAACATAACCTTATTCCTTCATGAGTTATTTACACGTTTCTGGCCACTTATAAAATGTGTTCAATGTGCTGCCCATTGTGTTGGATTGTCAATGCAACCCTCTTCTCCCACTGTTCACACACTGATAGCAACACCGCAGGAGAAATGCTAGCACAGGCTTCCAGTATCCGTAGTTTCAGGTGCTGCACATCTCATATCTTCACAGCATAGACAATTGCCTTCAGATGACCCCAAAGATAAAAGTCTAAGGGGGGCCAGATCGGGAGACCTTGGGGGCCATTCAACTGGCCCACGATGACCAATCCACTTTCCAGGAAACTGTTCATCTAGGAATGGTCGGACCTGACACCCATAATGTGGTGGTGCACCATCTTGCTGGAACTATGATGTCGGTGATAGGGAATTGCTGGCCATCAAGTCGACTTTGGAGGAATGGCGGTACCTCCTGGAAGGAGCAGCTCACTGGGTATTGGTTTTTACTGACCATAAAAACCATTAAAAAAACATATGCTGTGAAGATACGAGATGTGCAGCACCTGTGGTCAGAAACTTGTAAATAACTCATGAAAGAATAAAGTTACGTTAAAACCAAGCACACCATTGTTTTTCTTGTGAAATTCCCAATAAGTTTGATGTGTCGCATGACCCTCTTTGTATTGAAAAAACAAACGTTGGATTCAAAATGGCCGACTTCAAAATGGCCGCATGGTCACCACCCATCTTGAAAACTTTCCCCCCTCACATATACTAATGTGCCACAAACAGGAAGTTAATATCACCAACCATTCCCATTTTATTAAGGTGTATCCATATAAATGGCCCACCCTGTACACTGCATGCTATTAGAGAGTGATTCAAGATGCAGAGCCATATAACTGTGAACATAAGAAATATGTTGAATTGAACACCACTCGGCTGACAGCCCACATTTCAACCTCCAAAAAGAATAGGCAACGATGTGAAGGTTGATTTACTATGAAGTATGTTAACTTACATACCTAGACTATCGGTCAGTAGCATACTATTCTATAGACCTATATGTGAGATAATAGATGTAATCATATGTGCTACACAATGATGTTATCTAGCTGTTCCCATGGCACCATCATTTTTAAGTGATCAGAAGTCTGCACATATATTTTATATTATGTCTGGCACTCAGCATTCAGCACTCACATAATAGTATATGATTCTATTAGTCCTTTTCCATAAAAGTAACTCATAACCTCATGTCCGTAACACAACCAAACACACTTTAAAAATACTGTGTGAGAAAGCCATTTAAAGTGACACTGTCACCTTACTCATGCAGGACAAAGTGACAGTGTCTATGCAATGGACAACCCCAACTCCCATTAACCACTTGCCTACTGATCACTTTCACCTTCCAGCTCAGGCTAATTTTCAGCTTTCAGCGCTGTCGTAGTTTGAATGACAATTGAGGGGTCATGCAACACTGCACCCAAACAAAATTAATATAATTTTTTTGAGACAGATAGAGTTTTCTTTTTGTGGTAGTAAATCACCGCTGGGTTTTTTATTTTTTGCCAAAGAAATGAAAAAAGACTGAAAATTTTGAAAAAAAAAGTTTTTTTTAGTTTCTGTTATAAAATGTTGTAAATACGTAAATTTTCTCCTTCACTGATGTGCGCTGATATGCTGCACTGATAGGTTGGACTGATGGGCATTGATGAGGGGGCACTGATAAGGCTGCACTGATATGCAGCACTGATGGCCACTGATAGCCAGCGCTGATGGGCACTGATAGGTGGCCCTGATGGGCACTGATAGCGGGCAATGATAGGTGGCACTGATAGGCATCATTGATAGGCACTGACAGGCATCACTGATGGGCACTGATAGGCAGCAGTTATGGGCACTGATTGGCAGCACTGATGGGCATTGATTGGCAGGACTGATGGGCACTGATTGGCAGCACTAATGGGTACAGTTGGGGCTGCACTGATAATCAGGAAACTGATCACCAGTGTCCTAATTATCAGTGTAGATGTCCCCTGTGTGGATTGCTGCTTATCATCTTTCCTCTCCTCGCTCCTCCACGCTGTCAGCCAGCAAATCCTGTTTACACTGTGATCAGCTGTGATTGGACACAGCTGGTAACATGGTAAAGAGCCGCTGTGATTGGCTTTTTACCCAAATCTGTGATCTGGTTTGTGTGAACAGTTGTGTGTTCTAACAGCGCTTGCACTCTCTATTATGGTATTATACGACTTCCTGTGTAAACGTGGTTACATAGATAAATAAATAAATATAATTCACATACAAATTCTCATTTCTCAAATAAATGCCATGAGTAAATAAATATATAAAATCAAATAGAATAAAATTAGAATAAAATTAGAATACAATAGTGCAAATATATAAAGTCCAAAATAAGGTGCTGTGCTCTGTGCCAAACGATTATCTGATGTGCAATCCGTGGTATACAATGTGAAGGTGCTGATTCAATTCCGGACTATCAATGCTTTAAAATTTCTTGTGTGTGGAACAGTTCTTTATGCTTTAGGTGCTCGTGCTACATTGGGGTGTTGAGTGATGAAAATAATGATGACTCAGGGTATTATGCCCTGCTTACCAGAATCCGTTGACCCTCCAACCGTACGGTATGGAGGAGTCAAATCGCGCTTTAGGTCTACAATCCGACCTTAGGATATAGTTGTCCTGATCTGTGATCAGCTATGCCCAAAAGACAACGATCACAGATCACTGCCGATGCGCATTACAGGGGGCGCTCGGGAAGTGCGATCATGGGAGGACATCAATAGACGCCCCCCCGGCAATGTGCGACCACGATTTAGCCATCATTCAGCTATAGCGCGGTCATGAAGAGGTTAAAATAGTTGTAAACCATTACATACTATATACCCAGTAAAGTGACTGGCCTCGGGTGATACACAGAGAAGAATCAAATCCCGCTACTTCATTTGTACCTTGTTATCTGCAGTCCTCTCCTCTCTACATCCACTCAAAGTCCAGAATTCATAAAGCTTGTGTGAGCTGTACGAAAAAAGGGTCTGAGAGCTTTGCACAGCACACAGGAACAGAGCTGAGGTTGTCAATCAGGAGATCCCTTACCTGTCAGTTTTTTCTCTTGGTGCCAGAAGTGATTTATGCTGGTAGCAGAGAAACGAAGCAGCAGACAGAAATTACACATAGTGCTCTTAATTGAGACAAGTACACACTATAGAGGGATATGCTTTGTTCATATTTCATGTCTGAGGTTTAAAACCACTTTAAAGTGGTTGTCAAGTCATGACAACCACTTTAACCTACAGGTAAGCCTATAATCAGGCTTACCCGTAGGTTCCCTGTATATCTCCTAAACCTGCACGGTTTAGGAGATATACAATGTACTGGAATGTGCCGATGTCATCAGTACATGCGCAGTGAAGAAACGGGCCACTTGGTGCTATTTCTATGGGGCCGTGCCATAACTGATGGCTCCTGCGCGCATGCCGTTGTTGTGGCTCTGGCCAATCACAGTGCCAGAGCCACAAACCCAGAAGTAGCTGCAGGTAGAAGATGTCGGCCCTGTACTCGGAGTGCCGACTCCGTTACAGGGCTTCATTCTAAGGTGAGTATTTCATAATGAGCTAGTATGCGGTGCATACTAGCTCATTATGCCTTTCTCTTGCAGGGTTTTATTTTTTTTTATGGCTTTACAACCTCTTCAATCATACCCGCACTCCTTCTCAGCCAGCACTGAAATAAGCTATATAGATAGCTCAGGTAAGTGGTGGTGTCATCCCCCAGTTTAACCGCTAGGCCAAGGTTCCATCACAGAACATCAGGTCACATGCTCCTCTATATCCAGACTTTGGGGGTACTCTCACTGGCTGCAGAAGTTGCAAGGGGATGCTGGTAAGGTGAGTATAAAGGAGTCAGGGCATTGACTTTGCAAATACACTGTCACTTTAGCATGCTCAAGCAAGATGACTCTTGAACCTACCTATATGGATTACAGGAGAAATGGGAGCATCTGCAGGAAACATGCACAAACCCAGGAAGGATATCAAAACTCAATGCAAACTAGGTATTATGCTGCCTTGTAGATGGGAGACTTCTGTTGATACCTATTGTGACTTTCTTTGGACAGGAGAATATTGGTTCTTATTTTTAAAGATGCCTGAAGGAAAAACTCTTCTGGATGTCAATTAATTTAAAAATAGGGTTTAGTGTTTGGGCAGAACAGATTGTATCATGGAGCCATGAGGGTAACTAACAGATCTACATCCAAACAAGTAACACTTGGGCCGTCAAGACATGTCTAGCGCTAATTGAAGCCTACAGTCTCTGCTTCCCCTTGTCATTAACTTGTGCCTGAAAATCTCTGAGAGGAGAGTGATTATTGCTATCACATTTGTCATTTCACAATTTTTAATTTGCACTACAAAATGACAGCTGGAATATTATTAGTTACCATGCACTCCATTTAAATAAAATTACACATTTTCTGAAAAAGCTTTGTGAATTAGTTTAATGAAGCATATTACTTGTCTTTAGGATATGTAATTGCTTACATATGTATTTTGGACAGTCATAATATTGGGCATAAATCCCATATGCAAACTGGATTTTGGGTAAGGCTTTGTGTAAATGGGCACAAAACCCATAGCAATTTGATGATCAGTATATCCATGCAGCTTTGACATTACAAGAAATAGTTCACTTCTATGGTAAAGAGGAGCTTCTATGCACACACAAGGAGAGATTCACTAAAATCGGTGCAGACATTGTTGTGTGTATACATAGTAATATCCAATAAAAAAAAACTACAACATTTTCTATGGTATAAAATCAGTAGGTTTGTCTGTTGTTGTTTGAGTTTTACACCAATGAAGGCGAATCTATGGCTTGGGAAGTACCCTAGTTCAGTTTCAGTCTGGAGTTTGGAAATTTCTGAGCTTTAAGCACACCCTTTAAGCCTCTATGCAACACCCTTTTTTAGTTTTGAATAGAGTAGGGAAGCGTTAGATGTACCGCTAAGATTGTATTGCTGTCTCCCTGCTGTGTAGCAGAGGATAGGTTTGAAGAAGGAGCGACTGGGCATGCTCCGAAACATGTCTCTCCCACTCTGACATCACTTCTGGTTGTCTGCGTTCCACGCTGGCTCTGACAGCACAGCTCTCCATCTTGGATCAGAGACACAGTGTTTCCCACTGGTCAGTTGGAATTTCCACCTGCAGCTGTCTTTATTCCCGGGAGGCATCCTGCTGAACACTATGGATTCATTGATATGCCTGTTTTTCACTTCCATCTTGTAAGTATGGAGCAGAAAGGGGAAGAGTGTCCGAGGCTCACCCCCTTATAAGGCAGGTTATAGGACTTTCATGGTACCGTATGAAATCATAAACAATAAAGGTTTATAAAAATATACATCTTTATTTGTACTGCTTAAAAGGAAAGTTGAATACAACTGTACACACAGTAATACACATTAAAAAGAGGATTTCTCTTTGAAACATATCGCACAGTGACATATATACATAGTTTAGTGATACTTATACAGATTCCTGCAGACTCAACATGTTTCGCGGGTTTGATGTAGTATCACCGCTTCCTCAGGAGTCTTTTACAGGAGGGTGCCTGAATGCTGTACATTTAAAATCTGCACGAATACTGTAATAGTGATAACAAAAATCATATAATTAGACACTCTTAGTAGAATTATTTACTATGCAATAAATCATATAACAATACAGCCTGTGGGTATAAAGCAGGTATAACTGTCACCAGGGGGTAACAGGTAAGTGATTTTACCCTTCCTTGTCATTAACCACTTCCTTACTGGGCACTTAAACCCCCCTCCTGCCCGGACCAATTTTCTGTTTTCAGCGCTGTCACTCTTTGAATGACAATTGCGCGGTCATGTGACGTTGTACCCAAACAAACTTGGCGTCCTTTTTTTCCCACAAATAGAGCTTTCTTTTGGTGGTATTTGATCGCCTCTGCGGTTTTTATTTTTTGCGCTATAAACAAAAAAGAAGCGACAATTTTGAAAAAAGAACAATATTTTTTACTTTTTGCTATAATAAAAATCCAAAAATAAAAAATAAAAAAACAAATTTATTCATCAGTTTAGACCGATATATATTCTTCTACATATTTTTGGTAAAAAAAAAATCGAAATTGGCGTATATTGATTGGGTTGCACAAAAGTTATAGCGTTTACAAACTATGGACTATTGGTTTATGGCGTTTTTATTTATTTTTATTTTTTTACTAGTAATGGCGGTGATCTGCGATTTTAATCGGGACTGCGATATTGCGGCGGACATGTCGGACGTTTTTGACACGTTTTTGGGACCAGTGACATTTATACAGCGATCAGAAATGTAAATATCGACTGATTACTGTGTAAATGTCATTGGCAGTGAAGGGGTTAACCTGCAGGGGGCAGTGAAGGGGTTAGCTATGTTCCCTGGGTGTGTTCTAACTGTGGGGGGGCGGGGTTGGCAGGGGCATGACAGATCTAACTGATCCCAGTGACAGGGATCAGTAGATCTGTCATGCCCCCCCTCACAGAACGGGGAACCGCCGTGTTTACGTCGGCGGTTCCCCGTTCCGGCTCTCTGGAAGGAGATAGTGGGTCTCCGACGGACATGTGCGCGCGCCACTTGCGCCCATGGGAGCGCGCCCAGCACGAGCCAAATGGGAGGACGTCTATAGACGTCCTCCCGACATTTTAGCGCCGCGCTGTAGCCGTCATTCGGCTATGGCGGCGGCGCGAGGAGGTTAAAGTGTTTTATTACTGTGCTTAGAAGCGCCTTCTTCTCTGCTTTGTTTTTCCTATAGAGTGTGCTTCCCTCTTCGGAAGTGCTGCTGTGGTGCATTAATCATATTTCAAGAGCCAGTCATGTACTGTTTGTTAAAGTCACCTTGTTATCCAGAGTGCCCTATTCTCCACACGTCCCTATTGGGGAAATTAATTTTCTATTTGTACTGATAACCATCACCATCTAGAACAAAAATGAAAGGAAATCACGGTCTCCAGCATAAGAGGTGAGAGGAAATTTTCCAATAGGGACACCTTTTCTGGGGACGACTGTTTAAGAGGAAAATTACCCTCACTTTACCATCAGGGATTTCCTTTAACTTCCTGTTGTACCTCTGGGATAGGAACAAACAGAAAATCTTCCCAATGGACACCAAAAATAAATGTTGGGCGTTTAACCCTTCCCTACTCTAGCCAAAACTAAAAAAAAGATTTGACTATAAATAAACTTTAAACCTGAAGTTTCTATTAGTCTGTATGTTCTGGTCAGTACTCAGGGTTTGAACATGAGCTGGGAGATCTTTTACTTTTGCAGATGGGGGCAGATGTTTTATTCATAAAGCTGTAATATTTGGTGATTAAACTTACAGGCTGTGCAGGAAACAAAAATAGGTATACATTGTATTGGCACATCATGTGTATCATGTGATTGAATATCCCTTCTCTACTATTTAATATTCATGATCATACAATTTTAGATTTGTAACTAGAAGAAAACATTAAAATTGGCCTAAATGACAAAATAATTGGCCTGTCCAATCATTATCCATTAAATTGTAAATGGAGAAGACAAATTGAAAACACATATGCATACAGCTGGAGAGCAATGTACAAAGTTCAGTCTCCCATCATGTCCAATCAGAATATAGCAAAAAGCAATCAGCATCTTATCATTACTAATTGAGATGATATAATAAAGCCTGGCATACAAAATCTTTAACCGCCGTCATTTATTTCCTATTTTTTTTTCCAACACATGATATTTGGAGCTATATATCTTATTTAATGTGTTGTTTTGTATGTCTTGTCCAATTTGCGTAGTTCTGACAACTTTGCTGCTATGTCGTGGTGACCCTGCCAACCAGATATTAGTGATGATGCTATAGCTGCCAGCATTAAGGAGAGTCAGTGAGGCATAACAACTGAGACTTTTGAGGAAGACAAGGCAGAAAACGTGTGATGATATGTTAACACATTATTGTCAGTTTCAAACAAATGAAATGCGATAAAATAGTAAATAACTGTAAACAACACTTTGTTCAAGATACAAAAACCACGTCAGACCAAATTGGGCCAAAAGTTTGGTGGAAATGTCATGTCATATTTCCCTATGCTCTGTCAAAAACATTTGGCAATGTGTTTTCTTGTGATTTGTCAATCGATCATGATGAGTTTATAACTTCAAAAAAGATAGGTGTCACTTTGCCCATGCAGGGCCAAGTAACAGTGTTTTTAAGGCTTTTTCCCAGATATACTCAACTTACCACAGCACTCCCTGAGCTCATATCTCCACTGCAGCCAGAATTGAAATCCAAAGAAAGATCATGTTACAGTGCTTAGCTCTAGCGGTTGGCTTTAAGACCTCAGCACTGTCACAGGGGAGGAGGACACATGCTTCTCCATACTTGGCAGCTCCGGGCATTGTGCCTGACTTCATAGGAGGCAAGAGTGGCAAGGTGGGGAAAGTTAACAGTGTCTCTTTAGAGGTACTTTCTGCTGTCATGCTCATTGCTGGGTGCTGAAAATGTGGATCATCTTCACATGATGTTATTCAGTTCTAAACTCCATATATCAATGCAAAAGTAGAATGAACTGAAACAGAGTCTGCTAATGCCACACACAAATCAGCTTGTACTGCTTAAATTAAACAAAAATAAAGCTGCGCTTGTGAAGGGACATAAAGCAAAAACGTGTAAAAGTGAACAGTGTCCGTAGCTGAAACAAATCAATAAGACCAAGTGACAGTGATCAGAATTTCGGTTGGCGATCTCGATTCGTGACATTGTACTAGAAAGAAACCTAAAGTTAAGACCGACGTCACCTCTATACTCGAGTCCCTCACGACACCATTCAACTCATATAGACCCTTTTTCGGAATTTTTGTGACAATGAA
>BLSH010384660.1:464905-488600 GCA_018402905.1 Glandirana rugosa | reverse complement strand
ATGTTTAATTTGTTTTTATTTCGACGCGAACACTTCCCACTCCCCACCCAGGACAGGAGAGGAACCAATCGATCGAACTGGGCGTCCCGTGAACTAAAGATCAAGGTGGCCCTGTGGAGGCCTAATCCACACATGTGTGTTTGACCTCCTGTCATAAGAGGTCCAAGAGTTCCGGTAAGGGCACAACTAATCGTGGTGGAGGTCTTGTTCACTGTTGGGCTCGTGTGACACATTTAGATTCACCTTTTTGGAATATTCGATTAATGGATTTTATGCTGTTTTCAAGATTGGACTTTATTTGATCACTGTCACTTGGTCTTATTGATTTGTTTCAGCTACGGACACTGTTCACTTTTACACGTTTTTGCTTTATGTCCCTTCACAAGCGCAGCTTTATTTTTGTTTAATTTGTATTTGAGGTGGAGAAATCACACTTTATTGTTGCAGCTGTGTACACAGGGATTAAGTATATATTAGGGTTAGCGCAGTCTTCTTTATAATTTTCACATTGTACTGCTTAAATGACAATACCCAGTCACCCCCACTGCCACAGGAGCAAAATGACAGCAATACCCTGCTACCCATGGGGGGGGGGGACACTAGACACTGTAAATGTGCCTTACCTTGCCATAGGGGGAAGAGCTGGGACTGCTCCGGCAAGCACGCAGTGGGACATCCTCCTCCCAGCTGGACAGGAACAGGAAGTGTGTCCTAAGCCACGATTGGCCAGGGAGTCCTAAGACTCCCTGGCCAATAAGGGCTTCCTGATTGGCTGGGAGGAGGATCAGTGTGTCAATAGTGAATGGGGTGTGCTCGGGGATCAGTGCTCTGCGCCCTGAATCCACCCTTTTTTTAAGTCAATTAGAGCCTCTAGCTCTAATCACGTGCTTAAAAAAAACACCCCCACCATTGGAATCCATGCGGTGCTGCATGTAGATTAGGGGGCCGGATGCATGGATGGGGGGGTAGCGCCCTTGAGCCCCTTACGGAGCCCCTCCTGCCTCTGTCCTCTCAATTTAACTCTTGATTTTTTATATATCCTATATATATTTATTTCCTTTAATCACACAAAAGATTTTGGTAAATAATATTGACTGTGTGTTTGCCACAAAGGTTCAAATACAGACTGGTGAAGAATTACTATGCTTGACCATATATAAGGAAGCAGTCACAAGCTAAACATACTAATCACCTCTAGAATTTTTGTGACGCCTTCCATGTTAACCAACCTTCCAAAGCCCCTTTGGAAACAATACTAGGAAACCAAATTCAATGTCATTGACAACCATTGGTGGACTAAAATTCAACCATGAAATATTTTTTTGTGTGTCTAGCAAATTTCAACAGCAATATATAACTGCTGCTCCTATTGTAAGGATGGTGGTTTAAACCATGCTTTTGTGTTATCTGTGACATTTTCTGAATGGTTACACTTTGCTGTACTTTAGGCTCTACCTGAAAAAAACACAGCCTGCATGCCACTACTTTAAAGGTTTAACGGCAACAGAAACTTTTTATTTTGATTTGGACTTTTGCATCCCTGTTTGTTTGGGAGATTTCCCCTCACTGCATGTCAGAAAAAGAGGTAATGGAAAATCTCTTGGGGACAAGGCTAAGACAAAATAACATGTTTAGCAATGTGAGAAAAGGTTTAAACTTTTGATAATGTTCAATATTGCTTTATGTGCCTTTCTGTCTCAGTGGCAACCACACTTCCCATTTCTTGTCCTGGTATCGGGGGGATAGAAAATGAAGGAAAAGCTCCCAAGTGGAGTCAGAGATTGAAAAAAACGGAGTTTCCAAAACTGAACAATTGCCTTGGATTAGACTTTAAAGGAACCATTTTCTAAGAGAAACATATAAAATGCTGTTGCTACATTTCTCCCTGTGCGAATGCTAGTTGCCTGGCTACCATATTAACTTTCTTGCTGCAGTACTTTCTGCCACTAACCCAGACAAAATATGCACATAGGAGCTTCCGGCTTTACTGGTATGCAAGCTTGCCAGGTTAGTGACTTGAAGCCAGTGAGGCAGCATAAGAGCCAGGGCATTCAAAATGTTAAAAGTCAGTCGGCAGTTTCATCCCCCACTTTTCTCGTGAAAGGTTTCCTTTAAAACACTGTAACTGCAGAGATGGGAATAACCGTTAGGGGTGAGCCAAGCTGCCCTGGGTTTGGTTCAGGCCCCCAGATACTGCCTTTCCCCCCACGTAAATGAGTAAGAGGTACAAGGTCCCCCTACTCATTCATAAAAAAATATTACCTAGAATAAAGACACCCAAAGGTATTACTAGTTTGTTTTTTTATTAATTAATGTTCCTCATTCTACATCCATTGTCAGTCACGATGCCCACTCTGCTACTCGTGGACTCATCAAAAGAAGCAATGGGTCCAACACACATGACTAATCCTGATGTTGCTCCTTGGCGAATGACAGCTCCGAGAGCTGTCATATACTATATAAGGGAAGGGGCAGGGATAGTAGTGACACAATTGACCAAATATGGCCATGGCTATATTTGTTCAATCTCATTACTTAAGATATGACCAAAAGCCATATTTTGGCAGTGATGTCACTGCTATCACTGCCTCTTTCTTTACATGGTCAGGTATTCATTGGCCATGTAAGTCAATGGTGCCAGTGACGTCAGCAGTTGCCTATGGATGGGGTGTGGGCCAGCCCCTTCCCTTCCTTAGTATCTATTGACAGTGGTAAACTGCCATATATAAGTGTGGTAGAAATACCACTTCTATATATGACACTCAGCCCCCGCCAAACAGGTGGCTGAACGGGCACAAAGTTGGGTGTTCGTTTGAAGGTCCGAACAGCAAAGTTTGGGTTGAACCATTGACTCGCCCCTAATAGCCATTTGTGTTAGCACATTTAAGCTAAACTGACATATGATTAGCTGCTTTGATGAACACATGCACATTTGGATAATGGATATTTGATTATCTAAACTGTGTCTAACTTGATCTTTTACTGTAGTTGTTTCAAAGAACAATAACTGGTATTTGTTATTCAGCTTCAAAAGTAATAAAACATTTTGCTGCTCTACTTCTTCAGTTCTACAATGACTGCTGAGTTCCTTGTTCAGCTCCCCAAAGCTTTCTCTCCTCAGGACGTTGTAAGAGCATTCTGTTTGTACAAATATGCGTTTCAAGTCTCATAGATGCTCTTATGAAAAGAATCCACTGTATTTTCAGAAATGACATTACAGCTCCAGAGAGACTTATTTGCTAGCGTTGCTGTCTTGTTACTGCCAGTCTTTCTTTTCCCAGGTATCCCTGTGCAATGTAGCAGGTCAGGAGAGAGACCAGTAAACAGGACCCCTCAATATAATGTATTGCATATGGCCTACAAGACCGTCATTTTCCCTTCTTGAAAATGAAATATAAAGTAAACACAGAAAATTAACCTACCTATATAACAATCCCAATAAATGCAATTGATTCTTACAAATAATGTTGAGTAACAAACAATATAACATTTTTACCATCAACTTAAACTGTACTGTCTGTTTCCATGGCATATGAAAATAGAAGGTCCAATGGCCCCTGAGCCCATAGGATGGCTAAATTAGACCTTAACCCAATCTCTATACTCTCATAAAATCTTTATTATATTAATGCAATCTCAAAAGCTGTTTTCAGTCTTCTAAAATCTGCAGCTTATTTTTAAAATATTACCTGGTGACCTTACCAAGAAGCCAACTTTCTCCTAGTTGTGCTTCTGCATTGTCACATGCATTCCTGATGGAGCTGTCTCAACACACATTGAGCAGGCATGGGCCTCTATTGTCACTATCATGAGGCCAGTCTAAAGCAATGATGTACAGTCAATGCTGGAGTGAGTGCATTGAGGCAAGAAAAGGGTTAAAAGAGAATGGAGATCAGTAGCACTAAGAAGCAAAAATGGCTTAAAAAAATTAAATAGTATTTTATGAAAAAAAAAACCATGCAATTGTTTATGATGCACTGTGGTTTTGCAAACTGAGGCCATATGCAATATATCATATAACTAAACGTGGTAAGGGTTTAGACCGACTTTAAGTATCCAGCTAACATTCATGTTAGCTGGTGAAAGGTCTGGGAGATAAAACATATTAAGAGCGACTTCAGGAACTTAATATGTACAGTCTGGAGGAAAGAAGGGAGAGGGGAGACATGATTGAAACCTTTAAATACATCAAGGGGGTGAATAAGGTTCAGGAGGGCAGTCTTTTCAATATGAAATCAAAATCAAGAATACGGGGACATGACCTCAAACTAACTGGGGGGAAGTTCAAAACTAATCTTAGAAAGTATTATTTTACTGAAAGGCTGGTTGATGATTGGAATAAACTACCAACAGAGGTTGTGAGACAGTCAACAGTAAATGGCTTCAAACATGCTTGGGATAAACATAAATCTATAGTCAGACAACAAGGTTAATGTAAAAAAAATATAAAAAATAAATAAATAAATAAATAAAAAGGGGCAGACTCAATGGACTACTCAGTCTTTTTCTGCCGTCACTTTTCTATGTTTTCTATGTTTCGACAAGGATAATCTGAGGGTCTGCGCAGACAGGCTTCATTTTTGCTCACAGAAATGAAACACATTTCCTTCTCATACAACTAGTGCACTGTGGAAAAAAAATTAGAACTCCTAGTAAAATTTTGAAAAGAGTAGGGAACAGTAGGAACTCCTAAGCTTTTATTGTCCCAATAATAATTTGATTTCCCCTCACTTCCAATACTGGTGATACCTGGACAAGAAAGCAGTCTAGGACAAGAAGCCCTAACCCTTCCTACTATACCAAATTAAAGCATGTTTTATGCTCCCTATTAGATAGAAATTCAATCACTTCCTGTCTTTACTTCACCTTGTCTCCAGAGCAGAAAGTGCAGAGCAACCTCTCCAGCAGGGACAGGGACAGCATGAAGAATTTTGTAGTGGTTCTAAACACAGCCTGTTACCAGCGGCGGTGTTTGTGCTGACAGTTCCTACGCTGTGCTGGGGTGGTTATTTGTAGTCAAGTGCCATTCATGAGACTGTTCTGTGGGTAGATTGTAACAGTATTTTTAAAATAAACACCAGCGGTTCTATTGAAGTCTCATTTATTCTCTTGCCAGGTTTAACCATGAAATAGAAAGGGAGATTACAGCCTTGTTGGAGTTGCCGCAAGCAACAGCACCTCCAATAAGGATCCTGTGATTAAGGATCCATTTCCATTGTCCATAACCCACACAGCTTCATGCTTTAACCACTTCAGCCCCGGAAGGATTTCACACTTTAGGACCAGAGCCCTTTTTGCGATTTGGCACTGCGTCGCTTTAACTGACAATTGCGCGGTCGTGCGACGTTGTACCCAAACTAAATTTGCGTCCTTTTTTTTCCACAAATAGAGCTTTCTTTTGGTGGTATTTCATCACTGCTGCGTCATTTTTTTTTGCCGCTATAAACAAAAGAAGAGCGACAATTTTTCAAAAAAACCCAAATTTCTTACTTTTTGCTAAAATACAAATCCAAAAAAAAAAATACAAAAAACATTTTTTCATCAGTTTTGGCCGATTTATATTCTTCCTCATATTTGTGAGAAAAATCGCAATCGGCGTTTATGGATTGGTTTGCGCAAAAGTGGCCGCGTTTACGGACGATGAGAATTAATTTCTGGGGTTTTTATTTTATTTTTTTTTTGGGACCATTGGCATTTATACAGCGATCAGTGCTATAAAAATGCACTGATTACTGTGTAAATGCCATTGGCAGTGAAGGGGTTAACCTGCAGGGGGCGCTCTAAGGGTTAACTGTGTTCCCTGGGTGTGTTCTAACTGTGTTTGGGCTGCCCTAGCAGGGGAAGGGAAGTGATCACAGCTTCCATGTAGAGGAAGGCTGTGATCACAGCCCTTCCCCCTCTCACAGAACGGAGGTCCGTGTTTACTTACACAGACCTCCGTTCTTTCACTCCGGGGGGAGCATCGCCGGTAGCCAGCAGAGATTGAGTCCGCCGCACCGGCTCCCTGGCCACCCCCCGGACACAGTGAGCGTGCGAGCGCGCCTCAGGCGGCGCGCGCGCTCACGGTGCACGATCTCGCAGCTGCCGTCGTATGACGGCGGTTTGTGTTATTGAGCCACTTCGTCGCGGCAAGTGGTTAATAGACTTCCTATAACCTGGGGTCTCATGCTTTGGTAACAGGCTATGTGTGCAGAGGTCACATACACATACTGATATTCCTGCGCTCAGAGGGGAGGCATCTTTCACTCTGTGTTCAGGTAGTCCATAGAATGAAGTAAACCTCTGGATAATGTGCCACCTTGCTGCCACTGATGAACTAGGGGTAGTCCAAAGGCACTGTAGCAAAAACAAAAAAACACACAATGGCGCACTGGCCTAGCGCATTATCCTTGATAAAAATGTTTTAAGAAAAGTTAAAAAATATACTCACAAACGAGTCATAAAAGATGGACGACAACCATATAAGCAGTCCCTCCAGTTCATGGACCTGCACTGCACGGCTGGTATCCTGCACAGCTCAGGCTCGTGCTTTGGTAACAGGCTATGTGTGCAGAGGTGGAAGGTTCACAGATTAAGCTATGTTTCTTAGATATTTCCTGGATGCTTCATTTATGTTACCTTCATTCACATTTTCACAAGAGGTATTCTCCTGATTTTTACACAGCACACCAGCATTTGATATATGTATACATTGCATTTGTATTTTTTGCCTCTGAGTGCAGCTGTTAATGGATTATCACTGTTATTTAGGCATGGTTTTAATTTTGAGGCGTTTATTTTTATTTAGCACTGATCTGTTTTTTCTTTTCACATAATGGAAAAGGTTGGCAGGTGTTTGGGCTAATCCTGCTAACGCACTTTTTTGGGAACACTATACTACTAGGGACGCTAATATAGTTCTGATCAGATCAAAGATATTGATCCGTTCAGACACTATACTAGTAATGGAGCTATGTAGTGCGTGTTTGTGTACCTGGCTCTAATCTGATGCTGTCTGGGATTGACTCTACCACTAACTCACACTAATACCTAACTGATGTCACCCGTGACACTAATACGGTGATCAGAAAATAGATCTGTACACTATAGTAGTGACACTGTGACAGGGAGTAAAAAGGTTAACTAGGGGGCGATTAAACCTTTATTAGGTAATATATGGCGGGTACCTTGATGCTATAAAAGACTGACAGTGACACTAACTAGCTAACACTAATCAGAAAAAAGATCTGTACACTATACTAGTGACACTTGTGACAGGGGGTGAAAGGGTTAAAACCTTTATTAGGGAATATTTGCGAGTACCCTAAACCTAACTGAGCCTACCACTAACAGCCATAATGCTGTTTAGTGTCACAAGTGTCACCAATACAGTGATCAGTGAAAAATCTGAAAACTGTACTTGGTGACAATATGACAGGGAGTGAAAGGGTTCACTGGGCGATCAGGGGGTGATCAAAGGGTTAAAAGTGAAGTGTGCCTATGTGTACTGTTATCAATGTAGTGCTTGGTGTACTCACAGTACACACTGTTCTCCTCTCCCATTGGAACCGAAAAGGGTTCCACGAGGGGAGATGACATCACTTCCTCTGCCTGTGTTTATATTACACACGCAGAGGAGGCTTTTCATTCGCCAGAACCGATCAGCAGGTCCAGGCCAGAAATCATTGACCTGGACCTTTAGACTGATCGTTCTGTAATGAATCAGATCACTGTGGGCACGGCGCCGTACCGGTACAGCGATTTGTGTAGGAGAGTCACCTTGTGGCAGTATATGTGTTCGGGAAGTGGTTAAAAAACTGTGTATGTATATATATATATATACACATATATATAGTACACCCCTCACATTTTTGTGAATATTTTATTATATCTTTTCATGTAACAACACTGAAGAAATTATACGTTGCTACAATGTAAAGTAGTGAGTGTACAGCTTGTATAACAGTGTAAATTTGCTGTCCCCCCAAAGTAACTCAACACACAGCCATTAATGTCTAAACCGCTGGCAACAAAAGTAAGTACACCCCTAATTGACAATGTCCAAATTGGACCCAAAGTGTTAATATTTTGTGTGGCCCCCATTATTTCCCAGAACTGCCTTAACCCTCTTGGGGATGGAGTTCACTAGAGCTTCATAGGTTGCCACTGGAGTCCTCTTCCACTCCTCCATGCCGACAACATGGAGCTGGTGGATGTTAGAGACCTTACACTCCTCCATCTTCCATTTCAGGATGCCCCGCAGATGCTCAATAGGGTTTATGTCTGGAGACATGCTGGGCCAGTCCATCACCTTTATCTTCCGCTTCTATAGCAAGGCAGTGGTCATCTTGGAGGTGTGTTTGGGGTTGTTATCATTTTGAAATACTGCCCTGCAGCCCAATCTCTGAAAGCTGTTGATCATGCTCTGCTTCAATATGTCCTAGTACATGTTGGCATTCATGGTTCCCTCAATGAACTGTAGCTCCCCGGTGCTGGCAGGCCTCATGCAGCCCCAGACCATGACACTCCCACCACCATGCTTGACTGTAGGCAAGACACACTTGACTTTGTACTCCTCACCTGGTTGCCGCCACACACACTTGACACCATCTGTTTATATTGGTCTCATCAGACCACAGGACATGGTTCCAGTAATCCATGTCCTTAGTCTGCTTGTCTTCAGCAAACTGTTTGCAGGCTTTCTTGTGCATCATCTTTAGAAAAGGTCTTCCTTCTGGGATGACAGCCATGCAGACCAATTTGATGCAGTGCGCGACGTATGGTCTGAGCACTGACAGAGTGACCCCACCACTCTTTCAACCTCTGCAGCAGAGGTGCTGGCAGCACTCATGCGTCTATTTCCCAAAGACAACCTCTGGATATGACGCTGGGCATGTGCACTCAACTTCTTTGGTTGACCATGGTGAGGCCTGTTCTGAGTGGAACCTGTCCTGTTAAACCATTGTATGGTCTTGGCCACCGTGCTGCAGCTCAGTTTCAGGGTCTTGGCAATCTTCTTATAGCCTAGGCCATCTTTATGTAGAGCAACAATTCTTTTTTTCAGATCCTCAGAGAGTTCTTTGCCATGAGGTGCCATGTTGAACTTTCAGTGACCAGTATGAGAGAGTGAGAGCGATAACACCAAATTGAACACACCTGCTCCTCATTCAAACCTGAGACCTTGTAACACTAATGAGTCACATTAGTGACATTAGCGCTGAGCACACCCATATACACTACCTCACAAAATAGTCACGGATAACTATTTTTAGCAACAGCAGCTGCCACAACACATTCGTTTTTGTTATAATCACTAAGTGGGAGCGCGAGAGTAACATACCACATTCACTAATGAGTCACATGACACCGGGGAAGAAAAATGGCTAATTGGGCCCAATTTGGACATTTTTACTCATGGGTGTACTGACTTGTGTTACCAGCGGTTTAGACATTAATGGCTATGTGCTGAGTTATTTTGAGGGGACATCAAATTTACACTGTTATACAAGCTGTACACTCACTACTTTACGCTGTAGCAAAGTGTCATTTCTTCAGTGTTGTCACATGAAAAGATAGAATAAAATATTTACAAAGTGTGAGGGGTGTACTCACTTTTGTGAGATACTGTATATATATATGTATATATATATATATATATATATGTTACATAAATTGACCAACTTATACCCCCACTTGGGTTGGTTCTAACTACTAGAACTGACCCATAAATCAAACAACAAACACAGCATTGCGATTTGAGGTACTGAATGCTTCACAATGGCTCATATAAAATATGTAATTGAAAACTGGTCACATCTCTCTTCACCAGCCTATAAAATATCCCCATGAAACAGTTATTAGATAGTATAACTTGAACATGACTAGAAAGAGATTTGGCAAACACCAATGACCCATATAGATGTTAGGCCTTATTTCAAAGCTTGTAGTTTCTTCAGTATATCACATCAAGATCTTGAATATTGCGCAAAGACAAACTGGCGTCACAGTCCATTCTTCAGTTTGACTTTATCACCATCTCTCACCATCTCACTGAAAGTAAAGCTTGATATTATGCTCTAGGACAGGGATGTTGCAAATCTACAAGTCCCATCATGCCCCTGCCTCTGGGTGTCATGCTTGTGGCAGTCAGAATCTTGCAATGCCTCATGGGACTTGTAGTTCTGCAACAGCTGGAGGTCCGCTAATTGCATATCCCTGCTCTAGGAGCTCAAATCAACAAAATCCAGGATTCTTCTATCTCCAGGCTCAGGGGTTTCATTTTTAAAGATGAATTGTTTAGTTTTAGCAATCTTCATCCCCAAGTCCAAGATGAAACTTCTGCCAGCCACAATTGTAATTTGCTGTAGGCCAACCCCACATTGCCTTCAATAGAGCAGTTGTCATGAAACCATAGTAAACATTCTGTCATGTAACCTAAGCAAACGTTGTAGTCTTATCCGTGTATTGACCCTTGGCTTGTCTGACTTTTCCTTCCTGCCTGATACCTCGACCTTCGGCTTGTCTTCAGTTTCTCCTGTCCTCTGGTTGTCCTGACCCTTCGCTATTCTTCTGACTATTCTCTCTGTTCCCATGTTGCTGCTTCCCCTCTCTCTCCTGGGGCCAGCTGAGCATGAGCTAGGGGACCTTGGGGGCTGCGACCTGGATCCTGTTGCAGCCAAATCCATCCTCACCACTAGAGGCTCTGGTGAACACCCACTGGCTCTTAGACTCCGCGCCCTGGGGAAACTGATGCACTAGCTCCCTGAGTTTCAGTGTCCGTGCTCTAGGGAGCCCTCTTCCTGTATCAGCCGGTACTACTTAGCAGCAGTCAGCCATAGGTCCACAACATTGCGTGCAGTTCGCAACCTTAGCGTGCGCTTCACACTTCTGCGGTGCGATTCACGCTCCTGCGGTGTGCATGCGTCACCTGACCTCTGCTGCCATGACAGTTTGATCAGCCATGGACCCAGCTGATGTGCCGCTACCCCCAGATAATCTGCTGCAGTGCAAACTCTGCAGACTCGAGACCCAGGAATCTAATCAGACCCAGGTGATGCGATTCCTCCAGGATTTGGCCTCCCACTTTGAACAACTTTAGGCCTCCTTAGGAACCCCTGTGCAACAACCCCAACCACCATCGGTGGCCGCACCTATTCCGGTCACAGTCGCAACCACGAACTTCTTGCATTTACCTGCTCCATCCCAGTACTCTGGGGACTCCAAGGCCTGCAGGGGGTTCCTTAGCCAGTACACCATTCATTTTGAGCTCCAGCCCCAAAACTTCCTGTCTGATCGGGACAAGGTAGCCTATATTATATTTCTCCAGTCTGTCGAGGCGTTAGCCTGGTCCACCCCATTATGGGATAATAATGACCCAGTGGTTTCTAGCTTGTCTAGCTTCTTGAAACTCTTTCGGAATATCTTCGCGGAACCAGGTCGTGTCTCTTCAGCGGCCAGCGCCCTTTTACATCTCTGTCAAGAGTCCGCTTCTGTAGGACAATATGCGCTTCATTTTCGTACATTGTCTGATGAGCTGAGCTGGAATAATGAGGCCTTAGTGGCAACCTTTTTATATGGCCTTTCTGACAAAGTAAAGGATGAATTAGCAGGGAGAACCATTCCCGCTGATCTGGACGGGGTCATCTCCTTGTGTAACCAGATCAACATCCGTTTTCAGGAGAGGTCTCTAGAAAGAAAACGCCAGCACTTCCCAGCCCTTAGGCAGTCTGAGCTCCCCTCTCTTCATATCGAGGATCATCCTCTGCCAGCTGAGGAACCCATGCAGCTGGGCCAGACCAGGCTATCTTCTGAGGAACATGCTAGGCGCAGAACTATGGGCCTGTGCCTCTATTGTGGGGGCAAAGGTCATTTTCATGATACTTGTTCACTTCGCCCGGGAAAATGCTCAGGTTCAATACATCTGGAAGTTGGGGTATTGGATCCAGAAGTATCACCTTCATCTCCTCATCTTCTTGTTTCGGTGTCCCTCCATGTTGGCGCTTCCTCTCATCCGGCATGGCATATCTGGATTCCAGGGCTGCTGGCAATTTCATAGTCTGGAGAACTGCATCTTCTTTGGGACTTACCCTTTCGCCCCTCGCCACACCAGTGACAGTATTGGTGATTGATGGCACTGTTCTCCCAGGGGGCCCTATCAGCTTCCAGACCCTCCTCGTTAAGATGTCGGTAGGGACACTCCACCAGGAGTGGATGTCCTTCTTTGTTTTGCCTAAGCCCTCAGCCCCCATTGTACTGGGCCTATCTTGGTTACGGCTCCATTCTCCACATGTGGACTGGACTTCTGGGCAAATCGTGGCTTGGGGTCCCTCCTGTTCCTCGTCTTACCTACTCAAGGTTGCCCCGAAAGTGGAACTTCCTGTTGCCACCACCTCTGTATCTCCTGTTCTTCCCAATGCTTGTAGCAAATTCTGGGATGTGCCCAGCAACAGTCAGGTTGATACGCTCTCTGGGTAATTTGGCACTCTGGATGAGCAGTTCACCTATGAACCTGAGCCTATCTGTCCGACCTCATGTGTCCTTGCCCATTCTACCACCTTGGAGTCGAAAACACCTTCGTCCCCACTGAGCTAAGAGCTAAGATTTTTTGTTGGGGACATGATTCCAAGAGGGCTTCTCATGTTTGTACCTGGTCTGACTCCTCCATGCAAGCTTCTGCTGTTCTTCACATTCCCTTGCCCACTTCTAAGAAACCGTTAGTCCTCAAGACCTCCTCTTGTCCTTCCCCTACCTCTGTTCTGGTCCCTGAGGATTATCAGAAGTACGAGGCTAGCCAAATTCTGGATTCCCACCTCTGTAAAGGCATCCTTCAGTACCTTGTGCATTGGAGAGGGTTTGGTCCAGAGGAAAGGTCGTGGATTCCTGCATCCGAGGTATTTGCGCCTCATCTTGTGGAAAGGTTTCATTTGAGGTTTCCCTCCAGGTCTGGACCCAAGTGGGGGAGGGGAAGGCCTCATAAGAGGGGGTGGTACTGTCATGAAACATAGTAAACATTCTGTCATGTAACTTAAGCAAACGTTCATGTCCTATCTGTTGCCTACCTTTGCTGCATGTGTCCAGTTAAAGGCCGGGCCTCCCTCACCTGTGAGCTTTTATAGGCCCCCTTCAGCTGGCCTCCGCCCCAGGCTTTAATTGATAACAGGATATAAGCCTGGCAGTACAAGGCTGCATTGCTGATCAACGTTTGTCCGTGTTTGGCTTGTGTATGTGATTGTCTATTTGATTTCTCTGTAGTCTTATCCGTGTATTGATCCTTGGCTTGTCTGATTATTCCTTCCCGCCTGATACCTTGACCTTCGGCTTGTCTTCGGTTTCTCCTGCCTTCTGGTTGTCCTGACCCTTTGCTATTCTTCTGACTACTCTCTCTGTTCCTGTGCTGCTGCTTCCCCTCTCTCTCCTGGGGCCAGCTGAGCGTGAGCTAGGGGACCTTGGGGGTCGCGACCTGGATCCAGTTGCAGCCAAATCCATCCTGACCACTAGAGGCTCTGGTGAACAACCACTGGCTCTTAGACTCCACGCCCTGGGGAAACCGATGCATTAGCTTCCTGAGTTTCAGTGCTCTAGGGAGCTCTCTTCCCGTATCAGCCGGTACTACTTAGCAGCAGTCAGCCATAGGTCCACAACCTTGCGTGCACTTCGCAACCTTAGCGTCCGCTTTGCACTTCTGCGGTGCGATTCACACTCCTGTGGTGCGCATCCGTCACCTGACCTCAGGTGCCGTGACAGCAGTTACTTGGATCATTCAGTCCAAAATTCCACTGAATGGGACCACAAGATGGTTTAGATAGTATCAGCTTGATCAATGTTTATCAGATCATCTGTCCAGACAAAACAGCAGTGGAAATTTTTGTTCCAGTACCTTCGCCATGAAAGGTAAAAAGTTCCTAACATCCATAAAAGTCATAGCCTTCAGCATATTATAAAGAACTGATTCAGCAAAGTTCAAATCATGACTAGAGTGATACATTTCACTCACCCCTCTTTTAAATTTAGGGAAAACCCCCCAACATATTATTCTACCCAGTCTAAGTATCAGTGTGCAAATAGTCAGACACCCGGTAATTTATACTATGAAAAGCCATTGTGCATCATTTCGCCTTAGATGTCACATATAACGATATTAACATAGCAATCTGTATTATATAATTATTTTAGGGTTAGATGCTTCTCTCTGGGTTTAAGATAAAGATCAAGAAATAAAACATAATAAAAATAAAGTATGAAAGCAAAATAGATCAGGAAAAGAGAAAAAAACAAAAGAAAAGAGGGAGGTGAAAAAAGTCCATTGCTTGATGAATATTGAGAGAGTCCATTATTTTTAAAGTCCTTGTAATGGTGATAGCGATACAAATTAATACAATTTCCAGAGTTTCTCCCCCACTAGCAAACAATGTCAGATACTTCTGTGCTTCTCTTATTCAAAATGAGTAATTCCAGTAATATCTGAAAGACAGGAAACTCTCCAACAAAGATTCATTAGTAATGTTCTTAAACATTGTGTATGAAGTTAAAACAAAATACTGGTTACATGTGTACAGTTTGAAGCAAATTCACCCCCATTGCAATTTGCATTCAAAAACCGACCTGAAGGACCCCACCTGTTGTCACTACCGACCTCTGTTACTGAATCCGAAAATTCTGTTCTGGTCACTTGGACGGCACCAATGTAGTGATATAGAAAAAAGATTGTTTGTGGGGGTGCTGCTAATAGAAATGGATTCCTATAGTGCAACTTGATATATTGTCACAGGGCTGTAAAGTGAAGTCTCTATACTTTAAATATGCAAGAGTTCTCGAAATACCACTAAAGTGCAATCTGCCAACATAAAAACCATATATAAAAGGAGTGTATATAAAAATTTGAAAATTTCACATATATTTACATGTATCAATTAATTCTTATGGTAAATAATCCCAACATTAATGCCAATATGACTCAAAAATGCAAAATCACACCAATAATAAAGTGCTTAAACTGTAGTAAAATTAAATAGTTCATAGATTAGTCCACATTAAGTGTAGTAAAGTGCAATCGTATCGTCGGCCGCCATTTTGTTGAAGTCCACAGGGTTCTGTGTACTGCGGCTGATTGTATACAGAACCTCAACAAAATGGCGGATGACGATACGAATATTAAGGAATTTTAGCTGACACATACAATAAATTGTTTTTTATGTAATTATCTTACAATAGCCAGGAATTCTGCTTATTACTCCCGATCGGTTTTACTTCATATATCCCGCTCGTGGACCACAAAAAAATGGATGTGAACTTATACTGTATAGGGACACTAACAAAATGGCAGCGTAATTCACATTGCGCGTGCGCGAAACAGTATACAATCGGCCGCAGTACACAGAACCCTGTGGACTTCAACAAAATGGCGGCTAAAACTAATATTAAGTTGCACTATAGGAATCCATTTCTATTAGCAGCACCCCCACAAACAATCTTTTTTCTACATTATTTGGTATATGAGTTTGACATATATCAGTGGAGGCAGCAGCTAACATCCTCGGTTATAATATTACCACAGTTACATATTTCAGATTGAGTTTTACACACCCCTAGCTAGGCAGCGCAGTGCCACTTAAAACTTTAATGTAGTGATATAGATGTGGGAGGATGAGGATTGATAATTATTATTCAAGTTTTTCCCCACAGCAATTCAGTCCATCCAGAAAGATGTATTTATTGATTCCCAGCACAGAATAAAGTCAACAAGATACTTGCAATAGATGACTAGGGATGGGTCGCAGCCCCCCCCCCCCCCCTGTTTGGTTCGCACCAGAACATGCGTACAGATAGAAAAATTTGTGCGAACATTCAAACCCTATTAAAATCTATGGGACACGAACATGAAAATTCAAAAGTACTCATTTTAAAGGCTTATATGCAAGTTATTGCCATAAAAAAATGTTTGAGGATCTGGGTACTGCCCTAGGGGACATTTATCGATGCAAACAAAAAGTTTTTAAATCGATCATTTCTTCAGGAGCAGTGATTTTAATAATGCTTAAAGTGAAACAGTAAAAATGAAATATTCCTTTAAATATCGTGCCTGAGGGGTTCCTTTAGTCTGCCTGTAAAATGGTGCATCTGTGGGATGTTTAGAACAGTTCCGCAGCAAAATGACATTTGTAAAGGCAAAATTGTCTTATTAACTAGATTGCGGCTGTAATGTATTGCCGGCTCTCGGCAATATAGATAAAAACCACTGAAACAAATTGTGTGGGGGTCCCCCCAGTCCATACCAGGCCCTTTGGTCTGGTATGGGTTTTAATGGGAACTTCACGCCAATTTTTATTTTAAAAATGGCGTGGGGGTCCCCCCAAAATCCATACCAGACCCTTATCAGAGCATGCAACCTGGCCAAGCATAATAAGGGGGACGGGCGAGCCCCCCATCCTGACCAGGCTACATGCCCTCAATATGGGGGGATGGGTGCTTTATGGCAGGGGGCTCTGCACCCCCCACCCTGAAGCATGTTGTCTTGATCCTGGATGCCCCCTATGTGAATGAGTATCGGGTTAAAAAAGAAAAAAGTGTCCAGCGATGTAATCCACGTCAATGACGGCACGCGATGACCCAAAAAAATAAGCTGCCGTGACCGCATGGCCCCGCCCCTTCTGACGTCAGCCTTTATAGAAGCTGTCAAATGGAAAAAGACAGCGGTTGGTGGGAGGAGCTGTTTAATTTTTGGGGGGTTTTTTTCTTATTTTTCAAGTCGTTGTGCACTGTGATTGACGTTGATTACATCGCTGGACACTTTTTTCTTTTTTAACCCGATACTCATTCACATAGGGGGCGTCCAGGATCTTGGGGCCCCCTTATTTAAGGGGGCTTCCAGATTCCAATAAGCCCCCCTGAGTACAGACCCCCACAACCACTGGCCAGGGTTGTAGGGAAGAGGCCCTTCTCCCCATCATGGGGATAAGGTGCTTTGGGGGGATTGAGGGGTTATCCCCTCTTCCTCAGAGCCTTCTTCAGAGCCAATTGGCTCTGAGAAAGAGGAGATCACCCCTCGAAATGTGACAGCCTTCCATAGGGTCCCCTGGCGTGTTGGACATAGCCCTTATGACCTGGTTGCTGTTGGTCCTTTGTGGACTTTGATATGCTTTCATTTCTATTCTGTTGGTGAGAATAATTTATTTTTAGAGTTGAGCGAACCCGGACTGTAACGTTCGAGTTCTTACCGAACTTTCGGGTGTCCATGTTCCGAATCCGAACACGAACGTTTTAGAAAACGTTCGGGTTCGGGTTCTGGTATTTTATCACGCATGTTGAATAACTACAGGGCAGCCAATCAACAAGCGTTTCACTGGTTTTCCCTAGAAGCCATCACAGCCATGCCTACTAATGGCATGGCTGTGATTGGCCAGTGCATCATGTGATCCAGCCTCTATATGAGGCTGGAGTCACAGTGCTGCATGTCACATGCTCTCGGGCTAGTGTAGGGAGAGGATGCTGCCGGCGCTGTGAGAGACAGATTGTGAGGGACAGATTGCAGTGATAATAACTAGGTAGAGATTACTACTACTGCTTTGAGGGACAGATTGTAGATCTATAACATCTCATCCTGCATTACAGAAAGATCTGATTACAGAACGATCTCTCATCCTGCATTACAAAACGATCTCTCATCCTGCATTACAGAACGATCTTAAGGGACAGATTGCAGATCTAATAACATCTCCCATTTCTCTTCCTTTTGCAGCCCTCTAGCACTTTCCAGGACTTTTTTACAGTCATTTTTGTGCCGGAAAGTTCGGGTCCCAATTGAATTCAATGGGGTTCGGGGTCCGGGGTAAAGTTCGGATGACGTTCGGTACCGAACCCGAACGTTTCCGGAAAGATCGGCCGAACCCGCAGAACCCGAACATCCAGGTGTTCGCTCAACTCTATTTATTTTCCTTTGGATTTTAATAAATTTACTTGAGTAATGCACAAGGCTGGTGCGCCATCCTTTGTATTCTTTTGCAGTGTTTCCTTTGGGTGTCCCATGGCCCTAGGAGGGTAGCAAGGCCTGTGCTTCTTTTGTGAACCATCAGAATTCCATGTCACTTCCATTGCAATACTGTTGAGTACAACAGTGCTTGCCAGAGAAGATTTTGCATGAAGACCAAAGAAATGGGAAAGGCCTTAACTCTTACCTTCCTGGTCAGGACAGTGCCTAACTGGCTATTTTAACTTGCCTACAAATGTAACTGTGTATAAATATACCATGGCTGAAATTCTTTATTTGTTCATTTGTTTATTTGTTTCCCCTTCTGCTGCTGATCCAACTGATCTTGTGTCCACCTCCTTCCTTTATGTCATGCTAGAATGTTTTAGGATGCTGTGATGGTGCAATGATGGGCACTTTTTGTAGCCAATGGGCAGCACCTTTACAACCAGGAAGCAACATGGCTACTGTAGATTGGATCCTCCCACACTTTAATGCAGAAGATATCAGACCTGAGACCCAGCCTATCACCCGTTTTAGAGTAACTAATTGGGGTTGTTTGGTAGATATGTTAGAAAAATGTAAAAAATATAAAGATGAGGTACAGGGTGTGGAGTTAGTTTTAAATACTTGAAATGCTTCCCCTTCTGAGCCTTTTGGCTCTAGTTTTTAGGTATTCTGCTCAGTCCTCCGACATGTAGTACATATACGGAGCCCATTTATCACTAAAGCTAGTTTCATGTCATCTCAGTTTATTTATTTACGTTGTAATATTTTTTATACCCGTTACCTGTATAAAGACAGCCCAACATTTTTCTAAAATTGAAGAAAAACAATAACGACAATCGTGAATGTTGTAAATAACAGCAAGGAAGAGATGTTCAGTGCCTAGTCTAAGCTGCCTCAATCATAAATTACACAGTTTAAAAGGAAAGTGAAAATAGGTTTTGAGCCTGCCGAGAAAAAAGGGTCACTTCAAGTTTAATTGAAATGAGGACTGAAATTGGGTTTGATGTCTTGAGCATCATAAGATTGACAAACTGTTTGAGTACAGGCAGGAAAATAGCCATACTCACTTTGTTGTTAGGCTGCAAATAATTTCACATTAAAGGCAATGATTCTGAAATGCATGTAATGAGGTTGTGTACTATCTGAGAACTGTTTTCACAGTCTTCATTAAATAATACTTAGGGAAAAGACACAGCCATTGATTGCATGGCATGCATGCAATACTCAAATAATATTTTTTAAACCAGGGCACTCCAGCTGTTCAAATGCTAGTAGGCAGTTGTTTGCATTGCATGAAATGAATAGCAAAATTGGGGGTAGTTTGAATTTGTGACTACTGTCCTTTGGGGCTAAATTACATGGAAGAAAAAAGTAAATTACAAACTATTGTTGAACATCCTTTTGAAGAAACCCACGCCTTCTAATTGGTCCAGTGGCAGAGGAAGGAGGAGGGGGACGGCGCCGCGGCGATGTCTCCCAGAAGTGGGGACGGGGACCTGTCAAAAACAGGTTCCTGTTCCCTCCTTCCTGCTGAAAGGTGCCAAATGTGGCACCGGAAAGGGGAGGAAGAAAATAAGCAGAGGTTCCACATTTGGCTGGTGCTTTAATTGCAGCTGCCTATAGCTTTTTCAGTGTATATTTAAATCCTTATGACAGACTTATTTCTGTCCTATTGTTATTACGATAGATAGGTCTGTGCTACTGTAGGCGTGTAATAGTAACCTTGCTGTATGTTAGTAGGCGAACCTGTTTATTGCAATATACACTATATTGTCAAAAGTATTGGGACACCTGTCTTTACATGCACATAAACTTTAATGCAGTGGATCTCGACTCCTGTCCTCAGGACCCACCAGCAGGCCAAATTTTAATTATTACCTTCGGGAAATGCAGACTAGAATACTGCAATCACTGAGCAGCAAATTATATCACCTGTGATGCATTTCAGTTACCCTGCAAACCTGGCCTATTAGTGGGTCCCGAGGACAGGAGTTGAGAACCACTGTTTTAATGGCATCCCAGTCTTAGTCCATAGTTTTCAATATTGAGTTGACCCACCCTTTGCAGCTATAACAGCTTTAACTCTTCTGGGAAGGCTGTCCTCAAGGTTTAGGAGTGTGTCTATGGGAATGTTTTCCCCATTCTTCCAGAAGCGCATTTGTGAGGTCAGACACTGATGTTGGACAAGAAGCCCTGGTTTGTAGCCTGCGCTCTAATTCATCCCATAGGTGTGCAGGTCAGTCAAGTTCCTCCACCCCAAACTGGCTCATCTATGTTTTTATGGACCTTGCTTTGTGCACTGGTGCGCAGTCATGTTGGAACAGAAAGGGGCATCCCCAAACTGTTCCCACAAAGTTGGGAGCATAAAATTGTCCAAAATGTCTTGGTATGCTGATGCACAAATGTGCTTCTGGAAGAATGGTCAAACATTCCTATAGACACATTCCTAATCCTTGTTGACAGCCTTCTCCAAAAAGAGTTGAAGCTGTTATAGCTATAAAGGGTGGGCCAACTTAATATTGAACCCTACAGACCAAGCTGGGATGCCTTTAAAGTTCATGGGCGTGTAAAGGCAGGCCTCACAATACTTTTGACAATATAGTGTAGTTTATATGCAGCTCCTGTTATTTTAGTTAACCTTGTCCCTTCTGGTCTGGGATTCGATAGCTAGTTTTAGCTTTGGCTCAATAACCAGCATAAGGTAGAGCCAAATTGGGCATCTGGTGGCTGCTTCTGGTAGTTAGAGGTTCAGCCGCATGATAGATTAGAAACTACTGAGGTAGGAATAAAGTAAATAAAGTAGATAACCTGACTCTAAGTTCAAGTACCACGATTCCTGCCGGTAAAAATCTCTATTCCAGGCTGGTTGGACAACAGATCCTCGGTGACTGCTGATCTGCTCTTCTGGTCTCTGAAAAAATGACAGGCGCCACATCGTCCTCAGGGGCCCCCCTGTAACTAGACTTTGCTGAAACATTCATTAGGCGGTATCTCTATTAATAACTAATTATACCTGTGTGGTATATGTGCTCAATTCCACCAAAACTCTTATTGGGCCCTTTGTTAATAAAACCTGTTTATACATAGGATATATGTACTGTTATTAATCTATACTTATATATAGGCTGTAATATTTCTATACTGGTGTGCATTTATCTACTTCTGGTTAATGTTATATGCTGATTGCGGTAGTTCTTTTGCTTCAATTTACTTTGTTTAGATTACTAATTATTTTCCCAGGAAAATAATCTTCTGTCTTCACAGAGGTCCTGTCCTGGGTGGAAGCACTGCCAATCTTATTATCAAACCTACTCTTCCACTTAGCGAAGGTTCTGGTTCTCTTACTTTTTTATCTTTCAAAAAGTTTTATTGGATTTTGCAAAAGGATAAACAAGTCGTAGTAGTATAACAGAACATATGACATGTAAACGAAGGGAAGAGTATACAAACAATTGCAATAACTCATTCAGCTAACCCTGTTATACATAGCATCCTAAAGTAGTTCTGGTGTCCATCGAGTGATAATGACAAAATAGTAGAGCAACAGGATGAGATAAATGGAGAGATCCTCCCTGGCGAACAGAGAGGTTGTATTTGGGGGGTCCCGCCCTCCAGGCACCCCCTAAAAGGAACATTTTGTGCTGGGAGGAGAGGGAAAAATCCCAAATACAAGTGCTCAGGATGATTGCCTACTATCCATTGACTGAGTGTGTTTGTGAAGAGATGTACTGCAGCAAATAGCCCCCAGTCAGGTGAAATGGGCCCGTCTGGGAGACATTCTAGATACAATCCGACAGAGATAAAGAACATGTTCTATCATAAGTAAAGGTAAGAGAAAGGAGGGAGTGAGGAAAGAGAGAGAGTGGGGAAGGGTAAAGCATCTTATGTTGGCTAAAAATAGTATTGACTATTTATGGGTTTTGGCCTGGGGTGAATGAGATTCCAATGTATGCTGCCCAGGGTTCCCAGATTCCTTCAAACCGTTTGGTGGAGTCTGATAAGATACTGGCTAACTTTTCCTGGGACATAATCCAAGAGATTTTCCTTACTGTTGCAGCAAAGGAAACCTTTGATTTTTTCCATGCCTTGGCAAGAGAAAGTTTGGCCCCAGTTAATATGTAGTGGACTAATTTCCTGTTGGACTTGGATACGTTTGGAATATGGGCATTCAGCAAAGCTATCTCCGGGGATCTAGGTACCTGAGTTTTGGTTAATTTCTCAATGAGGTTAAAGATTTTCCTCCAGAAGGGTCTAATCCTCGGGCATTCCCACCAAATGTGCGTCATTGAGCCCCAAAGGGCACAGCCCCTATAGCACAGGGGATTAGCCGTTGGATATATGCGGGCCAGTTTGGAGGGGGTGAGATACCACCTGGTGATGACTTTTATGTTAGCTTCCATAAGTACCGTGTTTAAGATGCCTCTAGAGGAATCAGTTAAGGCTTTGTTCCATGATTCTAGGTCCCAAGATATCTGGAGGTCCTCCTCCCACTGTTTCATATATGGGGCCTTTTCTTTCAGGTGGGCTGGTTCTCTTATTTACCTACAGGCTTAGCACAACATTCTGTTTGGGAAAGGACAATTTCTCATAACTCCCCAAAACAGGGCTACACAGATATACTGTATTCCAGGCATTTGTCCCTGAGTGCATAGGGCCCCAAACACGAGTTCCACACTTTACAGTGTTCAGCCATAGACTTTAAGGCTCCATTCACACTTGTACAACTCCAAAGTTGCACCGACTTTGGATTACAACTTTGATCCAACATTGACGCAACTTTAATGCAACTTTGGATGGGTGCAAATTGGATATGACTTTAGCTTTCACCAGTGATAATGGACAACTGTTGCATTGTATAACACTCAGGTACGACTTTCATACATTTTGAGGGTTAACATTGAAGTCCATGGCCCTCAAGTTGCATGAAAGTCAGACCAAAGTAGTGCATGAACTACTTTGAAGTTGTTGCAACTTTAAGTTGCACATATAGGAATGGCTATCATTGGAAACATGGGGAATGACTTGTCATGCGACTCTGATGTCCAAAGTTGCATGACAAGTCGCACAAGCGTGACTGGAGCCTAACAGGCTGCAGGCAGCAGGGCTGAATGCTGCAGCTACCCACTCCCCTCCCCCAAGGGCACTAAAATGCCAGAAGGGATGCACAGAAGACACCCATGTATGCAGAAGGTTTTGTAGCACACCAACACCCATTCAAAATCTACCATGTAAATCTCATCAAAACAACCTCAAAAAGAACATAATTGCTTGAGTTCAGAGAAGAGTAAAGATGTTGCCCATAACAATTAATGACTGGCTATCTATATTTTTCTAGTACAGGTGTAATATGAAAGCAGAAATATTACTTATGTCGAGAAAGTGCATAGTAGAGATGGGTGTTATATAGTGACTCCCAGACAATTGAAAATATACAAAAAGTTTAAAACGTATAAATATTAATTTCATTGTAGAAAAGACATAACACATATACAAACATTTGCGGGCTATTACAAAGGCAGTGTAAAAAAAAAAGCAGCTGGGCGTATACAAAATGTCAGACAGGTGCATTGTGCAGAAATTGCCAACATGTTTTGCAGGCCTTTAAACGCCGCTTCCTCAGGGCTTGGCTTCACACCTGTAGCAAATGACAATAAACATATAAAAACAATTTACATAATATATATACATAGCTCACTGTCCCTTGGAACTAATGGCATTACAGATGATACGTGAAAGAGCTGTATT
>BLSH010384660.1:444076-464895 GCA_018402905.1 Glandirana rugosa | reverse complement strand
GCTTCCTCAGGGCTTGGCTTCACACCTGTAGCAAATGACAATAAACATATAAAAACAATTTACATAATATATATACATAGCTCACTGTCCCTTGGAACTAATGGCATTACCAGAAAAAACGGGGGGGGGGGGGGGTTGGTGCCGTTAGTTCCAGAGGACAGTGAGCTATGTATATATATATATATATATATTATGTAAATTGTTTTTAAATGTTTATTGTCATTTGGTACAGGTGAAGTCAAGCCCTGAGCTAGCAGCGTTTAAAGGCCGAGAAACATGTTGGCAATCTCTGCACAATGAACCTGCCTGACATTTTGTATATGCACAGCTGCTTTTTTTTACGCTGGCTCTGTAATAGCCCTCAAATGTTTGTATATGCGTTATGTCTTTTCTACGATGAAATATATATTTATACGTTTTAAACTTTTTGTATATTTTCAATTGTCTGGGAGTCACTATATAACGCCCATCTCCACTTCGCACTTTCTCTACATATATACTCATAGGGTTGGTGCTCCCGAACAATTTTTTATAGTTAACTTTATGGGCCCTACTATATATGATTATGTCCCAGAAATATTACTTGTTGCTAAGTTTAGTAGATATATATTCCTTTAATTGTGTCTGTTCTTCTTTAACTTTGCACGTGTAGAGGGGTAGTTGTATTCAATCCATGAATTGTTTTAACTACAGGCTGTAGCTGGATAATATGGGTTAAAATACACTCCAGTGAATGAAACCTCTGCTGGGAAAAATATACAGGCTGCTGTTGCTGACCTCTGCTTTAAAAAAAGCCAGCTGCTTGGGCACATTGCTTAAACAATGGTTTCATTACATTCTGAGTTACTGACTTAGAAATATTATGTTGATTATTATTATTATTATACAGGTTTTATATAGCGCCAATAGTTTGCACAACGCTTTACAACATGGGGCAGACAGTACAATTACAGTACAAATCAGTACAATACAAATCAATACAGGATGAATCAGAGGGCCCTGCTCGTTAGAGCTTACAATCTAGAAGGGATATAGATCAGAAGTTGTGACTTCACTGACTGCATGATTGTCAGGGACTTAGGAAATATTGAAGTCAGACACATCTGTGTGGATAGTGCTTTCAGAAGAAGGTCAGCAATAACAATCTCAATAAAGGCCTACTTTAACCAGTGCTTGTTTACAGCAATGACCTAAATGTTTTCTACTTCCTTTCTGATCAGAGTTAATATCAAATACATACCAGAAAACTCAGCATAAAAATGGTGCATTAAAGTTATTGCCCATAGATCTTTAACTCCCACAGTAAAGTGAGTCACAGTTTAGGGTGAGAACGGTTGTAAACTAAGAGTCATTTCTGTTTCTTCAGTTCCAAGGGATTTAGTTGGCAAGTGTAACCCTTTTAATAAAAGTCATTATATATGGTGCTGATTTCATAGCTCCCAATGGTCCCATGTTTGGTGGGATTGTCACTCTTTGGGAATTAAGCTGTTAAGCTTTCCTCATCAGTTGTCTCTATTTTTTTTCTAATGTATACAGCTCTATAAATATCTGCTGTTTGACTACCAAAAATGTTATAAAACACTAAACTTTTCATCCAACCTCTAAATTATTGCATTTGCTATTTTGAAATGCCAGTATAAAAGAAAGAAGCAATGAAAAAAATCACCTGTGAGTTTAAAGTGATTGTAAAGTCTCGTTTTTAAAAAAACAAAAAAAGAACAAATGTTATACTTACCTCCTCTGTGCAGTTGGTTTTGCACAGAGAAGCCAGGATCCTCCTCTTCTCAGATTCCTCTTTGCTGCTCCTGGTCCCTCCCTCCTATCAAGTGCCCCCACATCCCACAGTTTCCCATGGGGACACTGGAGCCGAGTCATAGCTCTGTGTGTCCATTCAGACACGGAACCCCGGCCCCGCCCCATCCTCTATCTCCCCTGATTGGCTGACTGACTTTAATTGACAGCTGCGGGAGCCAATGGCCCCACTGCTGTGTCTCAGCCAATCAGGAAGAGTGTCTTAGACATTTGTGGACATCACTGGACCGAGAAGGGGCTCAGGTAGGTTTTGGGGGGGGGGGTGCTGGGGTGGCTGCTAAGCACAAAAGGTTTTTTTTTTATCTTAATGCATAGAATGCATTAAGATAAAAAAACTTCTGCTTTTACAACTCCTATAAGCAGTCATTTTTGGTATGTTCATTCTTCATAATAGGTGTAACTAGGGGTGTTGTGGGACTTTGTCCTTCCTTCATACTTTCTGCTAAAAGGAGTCCCATCGTTCTTATTTTAAAATTTTGGCAGGTATGCTGATTTTCAATCATTCTTCCCCTATTATTTATTTGGTGCCCTACCCATGACTGTTTAATGTCAATTGACTGTTACTTAATGTTTCCAACACTTGGAATATAATGAAAGTCATCTGGTATAAACGGAAAAGTATAAGATGACTACATGAAAATGTTGAGAAAACGGAAGAATTCCTGGTGGACTATTGTGCATTTTAACCTCTTTGCGCCCACGCTATAGCTGAAAGACATCTACCGTGTGGTTCTAAATTGCTGGGAAGGCGTCCATGTATGTTCTCCTGAGCATGCACTGTTTGCGTGCCCCCTGCAGAGCGCAGGTGGCACGCTCCGTGATAAGACGATTTCAAAATAACTAACATTATTTTAGCTGTGGCAGAACAGCCGCTTGTGTGAAAAAGGCCTAAGTGTTCCTTTCTAGTGTTCCCTTGGGTTCTCTTGGGATTCCACCCACGCACCAGGACCTGCAGATGGACACAGTAAGGGATGAAAGGATTCCTCTATCAGCCTACAAGCCCAGTTCAGTAATACTACACTGATTTTATTAATTTGTTTAATTGCTGCCACATTTGATTTGCTTTGGCAGTTTATCCCAAGCAGTACAGATTGCTTCATATTATTCTGTTCAAATATTGAACATCATTAAGGATATTACTTTTTTAAATGCTATTTTTCATACTAGATGATGTTCCCCACCTCTTGTTGTGTTTGATATTAGTACATTGCATTACAAAAAAGGGTCATGTCCGGTATTTGAGAAATGCACTGGCAGCTCATTCATTTCCATGGGTTGTCTTAAAAATAATGCACATTAAGGCGCAACATAACTTACATTAATGTACCACAAAAAATGTAAGTGGGTCTTAAAAAACCCTTCTGCACGCAGCTTCCCCCACAGCCCCCCTAAATACTTACCTGAGCCTGATCTTGATCCAGTGATGTGCATGAGAGCAGAGGCTAGATCCAGGATTTGAGACTTTGTCCCTCCCAAGTGTCTATGAAGCCTCTGAGCTACTGGACCCAAGCAGGGTTTTACCAATCTCAACAGAATCTGAAAATCCAAATTCCTCTGTATGACACAAGCACCCCAGAGCTCCTCAACCTGTCTGGGTGAGAACCCCAGGGTGACACAAAACCCTTTTCACACCATGGCACGGCACACCACTGCCACAGATCTTAAAATGCTAAATGCATATAATGACTGTTTGAATTGCCCATGGATCTGTAATTCTGAGCATCCAATTGTGGAATTTACACATTTTTTGACATTGCTCAGCCAGACAGGAGATGTGTGGTTCCTAATTTAAAAAAAAATCAAATTTTTTGTTCAGCTTCCCATGTCTCCTCTCTGCTTCCAGTTTCCTGACTGGACATTATATCCCCTCTATCACTATCTCTATAAGGAGCTGATCCAGGAAGCAGTAATGCAAAACTAAGAAGTAGCAGATGTGTGTATATCCCAAGAATGGCTGGCTTGTACTGAATCCAAAAACTGGCACTTCTAGCCAAACTTTTCAGTATTGTGCAACTTTCCTTTGTTCTGTGCTGCCTAGGTAATGTACCACACACAGTGTGATATCCTGCTGCTTTACCTTTCCGATATACAAAATGCCTTTGGGGTGGAATTCTTTGATCCAGAATCCTAACTGGTCTTCCTGCTGTTGCTGATCCTTTTCAGATGTAAATAAGAAAAAGATGTAAGAAACTCAGCTGATGTATAATATATATTACGTGCCTTGTACACATTTTCTCATATAAGTTTATATGTAGATGACTAGTCATACGCATCCAAGGACTTTAAGGGCTGTCATTTTCTTTTTTAGCAAAAAGTTTTAGTTTACTGTCTACAGATTACTGAAAGATCTATTCTGAATGCCTGCTATAGGTTAGTGTTTGTCACGGTTTGCTGAAGCCAGTTCTAGTTTATTGTAGATGTAACACCCTCTACGTTAGGTAGGTGCTAGATGACGATTTTTGTGTTAGAGTAGGCAAATTTAGGCAGGCTTGGCTGATGTCAGGCCTATTTGTTTTGTTCTGGGCAAGGGAGTGGTCCAGGGAGTGGCTGGTGACTGTGGGTGATGATACTCTTTGGTTGACCCCTCCCTGGTTTTTCAGAAAGTTCTTGAAAAGGAGAGTGGGGCAGAAGAGGTGGAACTGCTGGGTATTTGGGAAGCTCTGACCAATCCCCAACCTGGATTGGCAGGGGGCAGGCCTTCTCAAATAGCCAGGGACAGCCTGGTCTGGGAGGAGAGTTCGGGAGGAAGTTGGAGAATGGAGACAGATTACTGAAGGCCTTGAGGGAGTCCCCAGTCCTGGATGCACTTGACCCGGGGCTCGAGTGCATTCAGGAGGAGTGAGATCCTGTTGGAGAGGCACAAGGAGAGAGCAGGAAAGGACAGCAGGAGGAGAATACTACCAGCGGGGTCTCCAGGAGGAATTCACCAGGTGTCGGTGCGTGACACAGCCCAGGGAAGTGGAGATGCACTTTGATGTAGCAGATTGGGAGGAAGACAGTCTGGAACAGGGGCAGGAAGAGGCTGGGACTTTGGTGTCAATGGACAGTGTGCAGGTGCTTGCAGTCAGGAGGACTGTAGAGGCCTGGAGGAGGATGGGCTGGGAGCAGTAGTCAGGCCAGCTAGCACCTGTAAAAAGCAGTTACTGAGGTCTGGTCAACGCCAGAGCAGGCCTCACCATGTGCTAGCTAGGCCGGAAGCAAGTGTTGTGCGGGAGAGAGGAACAAGGAGGCATTTGAGAAGCAAGAGTTGTGCTGGAGGAAGAAGGAGAAGTGTGTATACTGAGTGTATATAGAGGTCCCGTGTAAGAAAACTGTTGATCTTTGGGCATCCCATAATCATCCATTAACCCCCTAATAAAAAAAAAAAACAAAGAAGCCAGCCTGTTTTCTGATGCAAGCAAGGAGTGTGATTGAGGGCAGTGTGAGCAGGTGAATCACTACTTCCAGCAACCCCCAGGCGGCATTGGCGACATAGATATTACAGTCCAGCTAAACACTAAAATTACCAAATCATTCATACAGCATGTATAAAGTTTGCGAAAAAACACCTTTATTATGTCTTGTGATATATGCCACATACAGTATATATTACCCTCAAATATTTGTAATGCTTTATTTTTAAAGGGCAGCTAAATGTATGCAGTATATTGTCTACAGATGTCATATCATTGCATTGGTTGCAACCTTTTCTTCTTCTTCCCTTCACTTCCATGTTTGAAGAAAATCAAATACATATTCTCTGCTCCTAAAAGTTAATAAAAGTTATAAAACACCAACCAAGCAGCTGTACAAAGGTTGCCCCCATCTGGGGGGGTGACCTTGAGGCCTGGAGGTTCGGGTGCAGCCAGGAGTGGAGGGGATTTCTGGAGTGACACAAGGGAACAGGAGAACAGTGGAGGTTCTACAGAGAGAGAGAAACTTTAAAATGATCCACTGGTGTTGATGAGTGGCAGACCCTGGGAGCTGGAAGAGAAAGTGCTGGAGCAGGCTGGGAGAGGAATAGTGGACAGCCTGTGAAAGCCTTGGGAGCCAGTCAGGGGAAGGAGTGTCACTGAGGAAAAGCAGGTCGTGGGACCTGGAAGAAGAATGGGCTGGGATTTGTAGTCCATCAAAGGCTCGGCTGGCACTCAAGTACTTTGCTACATATTCAGGGGCTCGTGGAAACAGTTTGGGGATGGCCCCTTCCTGTTCCAGCATGACTGCGCACCAGTGCACAAACAAGGTCCATAAAGACATGGGTGAGTGAGTTTGGGGTGGAGGAACTTAATTGGCCTGCACAGAGTCCTGACTTCAACCTGATAGAACACCTATGGGATGAATTAGAGCAGAGACTGTGAGCAAGGCCTTCTACCCACTTCTGACCCACTAACAGGCCAGGTTTGCAAGATGACTGAAATACAACCCAGGTGATATAATTTGCTGCTCAGTGATTGCAGTATTCTAGTCTTCATCTCCCCAAGGTAATACATCAAATTTGGCCTGTTAGTGGGTCCTGAAGACAGGAGTTGAGAACCACTGCTGTAGATTGTGTCTCTCAGCAATCACTTCCTATAGGTCATCTCCCAGAAGCCTTCCAGCACTTCCTCGAAGAAGAGGGCGTGATAGGGTGTGTTCACTACTCTGGACCACATCTCCCTCATTACAATATCACCTTCCACCCATTTTCTATACAATCTGATTGTACAATCTCCTTTAGATCTCCCATCAGCTATGTAGTGCAAGGGCATGCCTGATTTAATACAAATTGAATTGATTGGTTAGGTGAGTTCCCCTATTCCATATTTCTGGTAAATCTAAAGGAAATTGTACAATCAGATTGCACAGTGTATGGCTATCTTTATACAAGCACATCGGAGGGAGTGGATGGAGACACTCAGCTGGTAGGCCTCTGCATAGCAAAAACTCACATTTCTGCATGCATTTTTTTTTTGTGCTTTGGTGCGTTTTCACTGGTGTGTATAGGGCAGTCCATTCACTTGAATGGGCTGCCCTAAGTGCAACAATCACCCCAGGGAAGCTCTAGAACTTTTTTTGGAGCAGAGCATAGTGTGTTACTGCAGTTTTTGGTGCGTTTGCTGCACTTGGGGTGCCTTTAATAAGTAGCGACAACACAAACCCAATGCACATTTGCAGAATATCTGAAACCCATGCCAACGTGCGCAGTTTCTGTGTAGTTTACCATGCATTTGGAAATACACAGATGTGAATGGAGCCTCAATGTTCTTGTGTAAACGCATACATTTCACTTTCAGGCCCCATTCACACCTAGAGTAGTGGGCGCAATGTTTTTTGGCTTGGTTTCCCAGTAACACACTTAGGGTCCTTTCACACGTATGGACCATTCAGGCCCACCTGTCAGTTTTTCAGGTGGACCTGAATGGACTATCCATTCTCCTCTATGGAGTGACGAATGTCAGCGGTGACATGTCCGCTGACATCCATTCCACTCCTATCTGCCAAATACAGATGGATGGAAACCCAATTTTCCATACATCTGGCAGATTGGATGAAAACAGATGGACGGTCCATTTACATCTGATCCCCCATAGAGGAGATCGGAGCTCTGACAGGTCCATCCCTGCACAGAGTGCAGAGACTGACCTGTCATCCGCCGGCTCAGCGGGGATCAACGGTTGGATCCCCGCTGAGCAAAACGGACTCACATGTGTAAAAGAAACCATAGGGTAGCCCGTTGATTTCAGTGTGTGCTAATGAGGGCAACTGGAAAACTCCTTCCTGTGTCTTACTGGTTTCTCCATCCCAAATCTACATACCAGCAATTTATAAAGCTCTCTAAGAAATACATCAAGGGCTAAGGTAAGGCAAGGTAATCAAAGTAAGCTTTTATTTTTCTGCATCCAAGGTACATTATTGGTATATTGGTACGTAGGGGAGCTGGATTTTAGAAACAAAACATAGCCTTTAAGCTCTTATCCTCAGTGCTGGGTGAGCGCTAGTTTTTTGAAGGATTTGTGCTGGATTTTGTAAATTTTAATAAAATCATTTTGTGCATCAATGGTTTCTCTTTTGTTTGCTTTATCTAATATATTGGAGCCTGTCTTATTAACCCTGGGAGTGGATTAATGAAAAGAACGAATGACGGTTATCTGGTCTACAGTGCTCTTTGACCTACTTATTATTTTAAGTGGTCATTTTAGATCAGTGAATCTATTTATACTGGGGGTGGGGTGGAGGTGGAAGAGTAGACACCTTCTTCTGGTTTTGGAGCACTGATCAAAGAATAAGCACTTAATGAAGTAATTTCAAGCTGTGAATCATTGCTGTCTCTACTCTAAAAATGTGGGATTGCTTTAGTCTTTATTTCACAAGTACTTTATCTGGAGTAGATTTATTTGTCTGTTTATTTAATTAGACACTATATTACCAAAGGTATTGGGGCGCCTGCCTTTACACGCACATGAACATTAATGGCATCCCAGTCTTGGTCTGTAGGGTTCAACATTGAGTTGGCCCATCCTTTGCAGCTATAACAGTTTCAACTCTTCTGGGAAGGCTGTCCACAAGGTTTAGGTGTGTCTATGGGAATGTTTGACCATCCTTCCAGAAGTGCATTTGTGAGGTCAGGCACTGAGGTGGACGAGAAGGCCTGGCTCACAGTCTCCACGCTAATTCATCCCAAAGGTGTTCTATCGGGTTGAGGACAGGACTCTGTGCAGGCTAGTTAAGTTCCTCGACCCTAAACTCCCTCATCCATGTATTTATTGACCTTGCTTTGTGCACTGGTCCAAATCATTTGGTGGAGGGGTATTATGGTGTGGGGTTGTTTTTCAGGGGTTGTGCTTGGTCCTTAGTTCCAGGGAACTCTTAAGGCACTAGCATACCAAGACATTTTGGACAATTTCATGCTCCCAACTTTGTGCAAACAGTTTGGGGACGGCCCCTTCCTGTTCCAGCATGACTGCGCACCAGTGCACAAGCAAGGTCCATAAAGCCATGGGTGAGTGAGTTTGGGGTGGAGGAACTTAATTGGCCTGCACAGAGTCCGGACCTCAACCCGATAGAATACCTAGGGGATGAATTAGAGCAGAGACTGTGAGCCAGGCCTTCTTGTCCATATCAGTGCCTGACCTCACAATTGCGCTTCTGGAAGAATGGTCAAACATTCCCATAGACACACTCCTAAACCTTGTGGACAGCCTTCCCAGAAGACTTGAAGCTGTGATATTGATATTGAACCCTACAGACTTATACTGGGATGCCATTAAAGTTCATGTGTGTGTAAGGGCAGGCGTCCTGATACTTTTGGTAATATATTGTATATTATTAGCATAATTGGTACAGTGGATTTGATACATGAGTGAGGATAATAGGTTGCACATTTCTTGTTGGTATATACTGTATTTTTATTCATTAATTTCCTTTTAAGTGACGTTTTGCACAGTTAACAGATGGAAGATTTTCATGTGTCTATAATATGGGTTATACAGTATATTTATAGATGTATATATATATATAATTTATTCTGGACATTTTAATATATGCAATTACTGACACCACAGGGGAGGATGAGCAACAGCTTGTCACTACTGTAGATATTTCGTGAGGACAGACTTCTATTGTTTTCTATACCACAGATAAACTTACCCAATCTGCCCTTATCTTGGAATAACTTTGGAGCAGCTCAGCTAAGGAACCCCACCCAAAACCCTGCAAAGGTACATGTAAAAATAGTTAATAGGGTACCCCAAGAGCCAAGAGCTGATACAATTTTCCCACACTTCATCTTGAATAATGACCTGCTGCATCGGGTGTATGAGATTCAGGGAGAAAGTCAACCAACTTGGGATATTATAAAACCAAAGATTGGGTATTGCACAGGTTTTACTGACCAGTGGAGCAAAGTGGGAAAGTGTATAGTGATCCCTGCCTTGTGTTTCAGATCACTGCTCCAGTCTCCCATTTCAGATACTGTCTGGCTCCCTTACCTGTTATTGAAATTCCCTTTGAAAGGATTATCATGGATCTCTTTTGTTCCTTTAGTTAAGTAAGGGAAAACAAAGATTGCCCATTGCCCAAGAATTTTTTTCTAATACTTACCCATGTTGTTATCCCAAGGGACATCCCAACAGACCACAACACACCCATTCTATAAAAAGCTACAAAAGAGCTGTGTAAGTTACTGAAAATTACCTATTTTCACACTGTGCACCTTCTGCAAACCAAAGACCTGTTAGAAAAGTGCAATACTCTGACTGAGATATTCAAATTGGTTGTGGACACTGATGGCAAACATTGGGGCTGCTTGTTGTTGCTTTACTGCATGTTTGCCATACAGAGGGTAATGCAAGCCTCCATGGGCTGACAATTGAGAGGTCTTTTGGACATTTGCAAATAGTCCTTGGAACAGAAGGCAACCTATTTCAAACATTTGGACCAAATGCAGGACAGAATGGAAAAGCTTAAGCCCATTGATAAAGACCATTTTAAATAGACCCAGTTGACTCAGTCTTGGTGGTATAAATGCTCTACCAAATTCCAACCCTATAGCCCTGATGATAGAGTGCTTGTATTGATCCTGACAATTAAAAGTTAATTTCTGGAAAAATTGCAAGTCAGCTGCTACAGGAGGATTGTGCTAAATTTTACAGCAGTGGCAGCCACTTTCACAGATCTCACAAGGAATGAAATCCACAATGATCACCTGGACCCATGAGGTAGAAAGAGTCTTTCAGGGCCTTAAATCAGTCCTATGTACAGTATCTCACAAAAGTGAGTACACCCCTCACATTTTTGTAAATATTTTATTATATCTTTTCACGTGACAACACTGAAGAAATTACACTTTGCTATAATGTAAAATAATGACTGTACAGCTTGTATAACAGTGTGAATTTGCTGTCCCCTCAAAATAACTCAACACACAGCCATTAATGTTTAAACCGCTGGCAACAAAAGTGAGCACACCCCTAAGCGAAAATGTCCAAATTGGGCCCAAAGTGTCAATGTTTTGTGTGGCCACCATTATTTTCCAGCACTGCCTTAACCCTCTTGGGGATGGAGTTCACCAGAGCTTCACAGGTTGCCACTGGAGTCCTCTTGCACTCCTCCATGACGACAACATGGGCATCATGAGCTGCTGGATGTTTGAGACCTTGTGCTCCTCGACCTTCCATTTGAGGATGCCCCACAGATACTCAATATGGTTTAGGTCTGGAGACATGCTTGGCCAGTCCATCACCTTTACCCTCAGCTTCTTCAGCAAGGCAGTGGTCGTCTTGGAGGTGTGTTTGGGGTCGTTATCATGTTGGAATACTGACCTGCTGCCCAGTCTCCAAAGGGAGGGGATCATTCTCTGCTTCATTATGTCACAGTACATGTTGGCATTCATGGTTCCCTCAATGAACTGTAGCTCCCCAGTGCCGACAGCACTCATGCAGCCCCAGACCATAACACTCCAGCCACCATGCTTGACTGTGGACAAGACACACTTGTCTTTGTACTCCTCACCTGGTTGCCGCCACACATGCTTGACACCATCTGAACCAAATAAGTTTATCTTGGTCTTATCAGACTACAGGGCATGGTTCAAGTAAACCATATCCTTAGTCTGCTTGTCTTCAGCAAACTGTTTGTAGGCTTTCTTGTGCATCATCTTTAGAAGAGGCTTCCTTCTGGAATGACAGCCTTGCAGACCAATTTAATGCAGTGTGTGGTATATGGTCTCTCAACTTCTTTGGTCGACCATGGCGAGGTCTATTCTGAATGGAACCTGTCCTGTTAAACTGCTGTATGGTCTTGACTGCTCTACTGCAGCTCAGTTTCAGGGTCTTGCAACCTTTTCACAGTCAAGGCCATCTTTATGTAGAGAAACAATTTTTTTTTTCAGATCCTCAGAGAGTTCTTTGCCATGAGGTGCCATGTTGAACTTCCAGTGACCAGTATGAGAAAGTGAGAGCAATAACACCAAATTTAACTCACCTGCTCCCCATTCACACCTGAGACCTTGTAACACTAATGAGTCACATGACACCGGGGAGGGAAAATGGCTAATTGGGTCCAATTTGGACATTTTCACTTAGGGGTGTACTCACTTTTGTTGCCAGCAGTTTAGACATTAATGGCTGTGTGTTGAGTTATTTTAAGGGGACAGAAAATTTACACTGTTATAAAGCTGTACACTCACTACTTTACATTGTAGCAAAGTGTTATTTTTTCAGTGTTGTAACATGAAAAGATATAATAAAATATTTACAAAAATGTGAGGCGTGTACTCACTTTTGTGAGATACTGTATATTCCTAGTACAAATTATCCCTACTTAATCAGGAGTTTATGATGCAAACTGATACAACTGGAGGCGGGCTTAGGAGTAGTTTTGTTGCAGGTGGTAAATGTGGAGCAACATCCAATGGCAGTTAGCAGAAAGCTGACTTGTGGGGAACATATATTTGCATTTTGAAGAAAGAATGCTTGGTCCTCAAGTGGGCTCTTGAAAACCTAAAATCCTATTTGTTAAGACGGCAGTTTAGGCTCATTACAGACCTTTCCCTTCCCATGTGAATGGCCCATAATAATGAAAGACATGCTAGAGTCACCCAGTGATTCCTGACATTACAGAATTTTAGGTTAATGGGGAATGTGGACCAGAAAGACCAGAAAGTCAGCAAGGTAACGCTTATGTTCTGTACAGGTCTTACAATCTGGTTGCCAAAGTGCTTGACCACACAACTTTAAACAGATGGGAAAGGTATGTAAAATGGTAGATTAAAATTGTTTATGTTATCTAGAAAACTGTATGATGGAAAGGATGTGGCTTTGTGGTTACATACATATTCATAGTAAGGTGAAGTTGGCAAGTAAGGATTTCTAGGTCTTTACCTGTTGTTTAGGACATATGGCTGCTTTCACTAGGAATCCTTACAAGCAAGATGGAGTAGATTCCCAGCTTCATGGACCATTTTTTTTTCTCCCAGACAGTTCTGCTTATGAGTAGAGTTGAGCGAACCCATGGATGTTCGGGTTCGGTGGGTTTGGCCGAACTTCGGAAAAAAGTCCGGGTTCGGTACCGAACTTTACCCCGAACCCCATTGAATTCAATGGGGACCCAAACTTTTCGGCACAAAAATGACTGTAAAAGAGTCCTGGAAAGTGCTAGAGGGCTGCAAAATGATTTTAGAACAATAATCTGTCCCTTACAGCAACAGCAGGAACCTGACCCTATAGAACTAGGAGATGATTTTAGAACAATACTATGTCCCTCTAAGCAGTAGACTCTACCTAGTCCAGTCAGATCTTTCTGTAATGCAGGATGAGATCTGCAATCTGTCCCTAAAAGCAGTAGTAGTAGTAATCTCTACCTATCTATCTATCTGCAATCTGTCCCTAAAAGCAGTAGTAGTAGTAATCTCTACCTATCTATCTGCAATCTGTCCCTCACAGCACCAGCAGCATCCTCTCCCTACGCTAGCCAGAGAGCATGTGACATGCAGCACTAAGTGACTCCAGCTTATAAAGAGGCTGGGTCACATGATGCACTGGCCAATCACAGCCATGCCATTAGTAGGCATGGCTGTGATGGCTTCTAAGGGCAAACCAGTGAAACGTTTGTTGATTGGCTGCCCTGCAGCTATTCAACATGCGTGATCAAATACCCGAACCCAGAACTCGAACCCAAACTTTTTTTCAAATGTCCGGGTTCTGGTCCGGGTCACAGACACCCCAAAGTTTGGTACGAACCCGAACTTTACAGTTCAGGTTCGCTCAACTCTACTTATGAGGAAAACTAAAAGTTTTAAAAATACTTTTCCACACTTACTATTATTCTGAAAATGCTGACAGTAATTCAATCTTCTGATATTCAGGTCTATTCATAGCACATCACTGAATGATGATTCAGAGGAAGGACACACCGATCTGTAGCTAACATGGAACCAAATTTATTTTCAGTCTAACAGATACAGTAAAAAATATGTAGGCGGTACTGAGCTTTTTAATTTGAAAACTATGTTCTTTAAACTACTTATTTTTGAAATAAAGATTTGATTCCAGTAGTGGATAAAGATCCTAAAATGTAAAATCAATTTATACATTTTTAAACATAACAAAAACATAAAATTGACCAGAATAATTCCCCTTAAGAGACATAGACTTAAATATTATTATATAACATATTTATTTTTTACAGCAAATAAAGTGAATGAAAAATGAAAAACAAAATGTAACTGTAGTTCCGATGAAAATATTTATACTTTAATGAGTACAGTTGTATTGGATGTTAAGTTTAATTTAATAATTGCCTTTTTTATCTTTTCCTTTTATGGCCATTTTTAATGTGCATTCTTTATTGCTCAGATTGTTTTAAAATGAGTTAGTTGCTGCTTAAACAGCAAAATGTAACTAAATGACTGTCCTCTATTGAAAATATTATCATCAGTGCTACTTTGCATTTCTTAGGAGAACATTACAATATGTTTCCACGGCAATCTTTTCTTGGACGATCGCGGTTTCTTAGTGACAATTCACTGGGTTTTTGCAAAGTCAGCCAATACATTCACCTCCAATATGTTGCCACTCTTCGCAGCAAATGTTTGTCAACAATGAAGTTACTTTGTGCAGCCATCAATTAGATGGTGTAAAGATTGACTGTGTGACACCATTTGCCTTTAACACATCTCATTAAATAAACTGAATATTTAAGACACAGCTTAATTTCTGCTCCATTTTGCACAGCCTGCTATTTTATCCAAGATCCCATTATGGAAAAATTGACTGCTCTTGATAAGTAGAGCTTGTCATTGAGGGTGATGTTTTCCTTGTAGTAATTATGTTTTTTTTTTAATATTTATATATATATATGAAAAATGTGGCTATTTACATATTCCAATTTTTATTTTATTAATGAAACTTATGTTTTAATTATTTCATTTACATTTTAATTAAAGTCCTGCCATTCACAAAAAAATGGATATATAGCAGTCAAATAATTAGGTAAAGTAAGATGTTTTGTTGACTCTTTCAGTGTCCCAGTTAATGTTGCAACATAATGCAAAATTCATTACTGGATGTGGTTAATTTGAATAATTATTTGCAGTGTGGACACACAGAGAAGAAGCCATTGAATGACCTGTTTTTTATAATTACCTTATTAATTACTTGCTATATATTTTTCTTGTGGATCTGAATGCCGTGTTTGGTGAGTTCACCTATCTAATGAAGACTGTCTGCAGTGACTGTTTGTGCTATAATCAGGCCAGGTATAGAGGTCTTAGGAAAGGACACATCACTATTCTATGAGTCAGAATATGTACTATAGGCTAGTTAACTCCTTCGCGCCTAAAGGTAAAACAAATCTTAATGCCTAAGCACAATTTTGCAACTTTGACTTGTGTTAGTAAAACTGTACATATCATCACAACTACTTTGTGAATCCAGTGGATTATACCATTTTAAGGACAAATTGGGCTTTTATTTGGTGGTAAATGGTAGTGAATAGCTCCTGATTTTTTTTTTTTATATCAAAGGAAAACTGGCACAAAAGAATAAAAAAATCTATATTTTTTGTAAAATGTAGATGCATATATCTTGCTACTACTATAAACTTCCACCAAACAACAACCAAAAATACATTCTCCTGCTCCTGATGATCGCAGCGATACCACGTATGTATATGTTATTTGTTTTTTGTACCCGCAGTACAGCCTAGAAACAATAGTGCACATTTTGCTTTATTTTATCCTACCTAAAACACACTGACACTAACTGACACTGATACTAATTAAAAAAAAAATCCTGTCCAAAAAAATACTGACTCTGACCTTTGCCTTTGACGCTGACATTGACCCAAACACGTACCCTGGCTCTGACCAGATTTAGGTATTTTTAATTTGTCTATTTTTTTTTTAAACACTTCAGCCCCGGAAGGATTTCCCACGTTAGGGCCAGAGCACTTTTTGCGATTCGGCACTGTGTCGCTTTAACTGAAAATTGCGCGGTCGTGTGACATTGTACCCAAATAAAATTTGCGTCCTTTTTTTCCACAAATAGAGCTTTCTCTTGGTGGTATTTGATCCCCTCTTTTCATTTCTGATCACCGCTATAAACAAAAAAAGAGTGACAATTTTGCAAAAAAAAAAAACAATATTTCTTACTTTTTGCTAAAATACAAATCCAAAAAAAAGAATATACATTTTTTTTTTCTTCGGTTTTGGCCGATTTATATTCTTCCTCATATTTTTGGTTATAAAAATCTCAAACTGTGTTTATTGATTGGTCTGCGCAAAAGTTGGCACGTTTACGGATGATGAGAATTAATTTCTGGGGTTTTTATTTGTTTTATTTTTTTTTTACTAGTAATGGCAGCGATCTGCAATTTTTAGCGGTACTGCGATATTGGGGCAGACATGTCGGACCATTTTGACACTTTTTTGGGACCATTGGCATTTATACAACGATCAGTGCTATAAAAATGCACTGATTACTATGTAAATGACATTGGCAGGGAAGGGGTTAACCTGTAGGGGGAGATCTAGGGGTTAACTGTGTTCCCTATGCGTGTTCTAACTGTGAGGGGGCGGGGCTGCTATGGGCATAAGAGATCTAACTGATCCCAGTGACAGGGATCAGTAGATCTCTTATGTCCCCACTGTCAGAATGGGGAACCGCCGTGTTTTCATCGGCGGTTCCCCATTCTTTGGCTCTGGCTGCTCATCGCGGCCTGCCGGAGCACATCGGGTCTGCCCAAGCCGCAGGCACACTCCTCCTCAGCGCCCCCTAGTGGCCACTCCGCAAACTGCCATTTATTTATGGCTATTCGCGGTACACGTCTACACTGCCGCAGTAAATATACTGTGCGCGGTGTGGAAGTGGTTACATTTTTTTTTTTTATAGTGATCGGGTGACCCAAAATCAGAAGTTCTGGGTCCCAAACGTTAGTCAGTGAGACCCCATTCTCTGTGCTGGGAGCAAGCCATGCGGGGCGTTTCCATCACAAAGGGAGATACACACATATATGCGGCCCCATGGAAAAAAGCCCAGTCCAGTGGGGCTGCATATTTGAATACGCTTGGCGCCAAGGGGTTAAGCGAGATCTAAAGAGAAGTCAGTTTTGTGCTACTCTGGCAAGACCTTCTAGTGTCATCCCAACAGTTGCAGTAAATTTGTCCAACCATCTAGTAGCTGTTCTCCTTCTTCACCTGGTTCCTTCAATCTTCCCACACATTACTTCCTTCTCCAGTGATCTCTCTATTCTGACGGTGGGGTTGATTTACTAAATCAGGGGAGATCAAAATCTGGTGCAGCTCTGCATAGAAACCAATCAGCTTCCAGCTTTTTTTAAAGCTTAATTGAACAAGCTGAAGTTAGAAGCCGATTGACTACCATGCTCAGCTGCACAAGATTTTGCTCTCTCCAGTTTTAGTAAATCAACCCCCTAGTGACCAAAATAGGACAGTGGCAACATCATCATTTGGGCTTCTAGTGATATAGCTGGTTTGATCTCTTGCAAAATTAATCTGTTAGTTCTAAGGGCTATCCTCCGAATACATAATATCCTTCTCCAGCACCAAAGCTCAAATGAGTCAATCTTTTTTCTGTCTTGTTTCCATTGTGTCCAGCTTTCACAGCCATAATTGACAACTGAGAAAATGAGTGCGTGGATGATACACCCACAATATCATAATGTATGTATTACTCTAGGCCCTAGAGTCTAGGGAAAGGAAATTAGTATGGGTAGAAAACCAAATAAGGGGCAATGATTTTTGTAAAATCTTCCAGTTTTATTTAAAAAATAATAAAAAAAACTTTCAGAAAATCAGATAACCAGGCCTACATGTTTCAATGTTCATGTGAATTCCTTAGGTGCCTGAGGAAAAATGTAATGAGCAAGCCTCAAAAATCTGTTGCACATGGCCACACATGTAGACCACTTTATTCCACGTTTAAATCTACATATGTGGCTGGTATAGACACAGTGCATTTATAGGGACGTTGCTGTTTCAGTGGTGAAAGTGCCTTATGGCATATGTGTTTATCTTTTACTATAAATACTTTTACGCTCTGTTCACGTATATATGTGAATCAGATTCATTTTGAACCGCATCCGATTCGCATAACATGTGAACCAGCAGCCTTCTCAAGGCAGCCAGTTCACACATGCGTGGGGCGGGTGCAATGTGGTTTTAAAAAGAGTCCTGTGAGTTTTTCAGTCTGGTTCAGGTGTGATTTAAGGTAAAAATTGCACCTGAATCGCACCTGAACCAGTAAACAGAACTGCACCAGATTCCCATGCTGAAACAGTGGCCGCATATATGTGAACCCAGCCTTACAAGTTTTTTTTTTCTAAATATTTCATAACATTACATACTAAAATCCGGTTTAGTGTTTTTGTATAAACATTACATACTACTAAAAATGATCTTCTTCCAAGTTCTGTATCTCATAGTGTTCTGATTGCTGACTTGAGATTTTTATATCTGCATGCCTAGTTATCAACACTCTAAATCCTACTTTATTAAATTGTTGCAAGTCCTTTATTAGGTTTCAGTAAGGGCCCTTTCACGGGCGTTCCATTCAGGTCCGCCTGTTATTTTTTTTAGGCGGACCTGAACAGACGCCCCATTCTCCTCTATGGAGCGGTGAATGTCAGCGGAGACATGTCCGCTGACACCCGTCACTCTCTGATCCGCTCTACTTCCGTAAAGTGGAGAGGAAAACCCTATTTTCCATCCGCCTGCGGATCGGATGACAATGGACAGATGGATCCGTTGGCATCCGATCTCCGTTAGAGGAGAGCAGGGCTCTGATGGATCCTGTGCAGAGACAGATCCGTCATCCGTCGGCTCAGTGGGGATCAGCGGTTCGATCCTCACTGAGCAAAAACGGAGCCCACACACGGAGCGGCCACGTGAAAGAGCCCTAACACTAGCACCAAATAAAAACAAGTTGTAAATCATATTGTTTTCTAAATTAAAATGTATGCTAAAATACAGGATTATCCAATCCTTGGAGGCGGAGGTGATCACCGTTTTAGAAACCGTAGTGGAGTTTTATAAATTCATGTATGGCTAGTGTTGTATCTATATTACATATCTATATTATTGCCATATCAACAGCTTTTCTATACTTACATTGTGTTTAAAGAGATAAACCATGAGGAAAAATGCATGTATTCCAAAGATGTACCAAATAAGGTACATTTATAAATGTCCTGGTATTTAATGTGCTAAATCAAGCTAACAGTTACTGCTTAAGAGGTGGGTTTGTTATTGATTTTAAGAGACTGCAATTGACTTTCAGGTAAATGTGATCCAGGTGGCTCTAGAGTGGCCCAATCACTTTTACAGGATTCCAAAGGTAAAGCCCCCCCTCCTCCGACACCCTGCAATGGCTCCTGGGCTCACTCATTTCTCTGGGGAACTCGGGATCGCAGTAAACTACTGTAAATTTCAGAGTGGGGGAACCCAGAAGCAATGTGTATTACAAAACTTTTGGGTTCAAAGGTGTCATTCCCAGGCTATTGCAACCAGGGAAGCCCCTGATCAAGTATAATCTGTGCTTTTTTAGCTGCAGTGGATGGGAAGGGAGACATTTGGGGTCTAAAGTTGGATACACACTATACAATTTTCTGTATATTTTTTCCTTCAGATTTACCAAAACCATATATGAGGTCAAACCTTAAGAGTTTAAATTGGTATGCAATCAGGCAGGCCCTTGCACTACATGGTTTTGGTAAATTTAAAGGAAACATAGACAACAAAAGTTGTATAGTGTGTATGGGGTCTAAGAGAACCTGTCACTTGCTTGTTAACACCCTTGTGATAGCAATAACGTTGTAAAAAAATGAATAAATTATAATGGTGGACATGCCCTATGCTCTCCCGGTTCTGGACAAAACTCTTTGAACTTTTAAAATTATTACTAGCTTACCCCTTCCCAAAAGACCCAAGGTATGTCCTGCTACACCTGAAACCTGAAATTGGCCACTTATGTACTACTTGCGGCAAAACAAGCATGTGTATATTCTATATAGAAGTCCGCCACCGCTTAGACATTTTTTCATTACGTAGAAGCTCTCCGGTGCTATTTTAGATATGCACAATACGTTTCTTAAAATATGGACTTCATAGACCCAACATGTTCACCCTTCCATACCAACGGCCAGTTACACATCGCTATGAGCACTGAGATCCTGTGGCTCTGGTTGGGGTGATCCTGGTGTTTCTCACTTTCCTTTTTCTTACCCCCCTTGTCTTTTTTCTTTCTTCTATTTATGCAAGCTCTTCCATTTCTGCATCCCTTTGTTCCTTGTATAGTTAACATACCATATAAGAATCTTATTCGCCAGCGCCTAGAAAGGTGCACAGATTCAATTTCTTGTTATCCATATTGTTCTTCTGTTATGGCATGATTAATGCGCTCTTGTTTTGTTTACTCACCATAATTTCTGTATTTGATGTACAACTGCTACTGACTTGCTAGTCAAGTCATTAATGATGCATTTTTTATCCTTATATCTAAAAGCAGTAAATCACTGTATACCTTATTTTTTCAATAAAAACTTATTGAAAGAGAAAAAAAATGATAATAAAAAAATATATAAAAAAACCTTAAAAAGCAACCCTTTATCAGTGGCGTCACTAGGGTTGGTGTCACCTGGTGTGGAAAAACCGGGTGTCACCCCCCATCCACCAACTATAGTCCTTCCTCAGTAGAGACCCCCCTCCCACAGTATAGATCCCACTCACTCAGTACAGACCCCCCTCCCACAGTGTAGATATGACGCCCTTCCCCCAGACATGACTCGCTACCCCTTGATATGACACTCACCCCCAGACATGACTCACTACCCCGAGATATGACAACCTCCCCTCCAGACATGAATCATTCCCCCCCGACATAAATCACTCCCCCTAGATATGATACCCTCCCCCAGACATGATTCACTCCCCCTAAATATGATGTCCTCCCCCCAGAGATGACTCACTCCCCTAGATGTGACACCCTCCCCCCAGACATGACTCACTCACCCTAGATATGACACCCTCCCCCCAG
>BLSH010384660.1:422975-444066 GCA_018402905.1 Glandirana rugosa | reverse complement strand
CCAGATATGACTACCTCCCCCAGACGTGATTCCCCCAGATATGACTACCTCCCCCCAGACATGAGTCCCTCCCCCCAGACATGAATCACTCCCCAACCATGAATCACTTCCCCTAGATATGACACCCTGTATAGACCCCCTTAGTGCAGACCCCCTCCATCAGTATAGACCCCCTTAGTGCAGACCCCCCTCCATCAGTATATATAGTATATGTATATGTAAACAGAGAGGAGTAGGAGGTGGCTTCCGTTCGCTCCAGGAGATAGCCGGAGAGACATGACTCCCATGAGAGAGACGCAGATCAGTGTAGGGGGTGGAGTTAGCGGCGCCACTGCCCACAGGTGTGACCCCTCTGGCGGGTGTGGCCCCCGCTTCCCCCTACTGATGCCACTGCCCTTTATCCCCATACACATCCCCATTGCAAATGTGCACCTACGGTGTGGTGTGCATATGTATGTACACATTAATTATGCCATACATGTGAGGTATCGCCACGAACAACAGAGTGAGAGAAATAAATCTGGGCCATAAATCCTGGTTAACTGTAAATTGATAAGATGCTTTTAAAGTATCATCTATGAAGAATTCTGGGTTCCATGTTTTTTTGCAATCTCACAGGCACACCCAATTTTAAGTCTTGACATGTTCGGTAATCTAAGTACTCATCACAACGCCTTTGCTTATATTATACCATAGAAAAATTGGATATGATATTGTGCTTGTTTGCATTAACATTCCTTGTTAGTGTACTCTTTCCAGAAAATATGTATTTGCACAAATTATTGTACAACATAAAAATGTGCACCTACCTTAATTTTATACTACAGGGCCTCTGCTTTTTAGAAAATATATAATTGTGTTGGGATTTAAAGTGGAACTGAACTGCATCTGAGCACCACAAACCAAAAATGTTGTTTGATCAATTTTTAGTATTCAAAGCAAACTCCCCGATCCACCCATATCTACATGCTTAATTTTGCTGGGAACACCCCCTGGCATCTCTGGCATCGGCCATCTTGAGTAAGGGCAGATGATTAATGTAGCATTTACTTCCTGGAATTCACCTGCCCTTAGCTCAGGCACGGGCTGAGCTGAGAACCCTCCCTCCCCTCCTAAAGACTCCTGGGATGTATGATATCATTTGCCTAGGCAGGAAACCAGGAAGTAACTGAATAAATGCAAAAAAACTATTTTAAAACAAGTAAATATGATATATTTTTTTTATCTATTGCCAATGCTAGCAGCATAAGAATTAGAAATAGTCTATGTTGATTGAGAGTGAAGTTCCACTTTAAGGTAATTTCCAAACAAAATTTAGACTTTAACCACTTCAGCCCCGGAAGGATTTCCCACTTTAGGACCAGAGCACTTTTTGCGATTCAGCACTGCGGCGCTTTAACTGACAATTGCGCGGTCGTGCGACGTTGTACCCAAACTAAATTTACGTCCTTTTTTTCTCACAAATAGAGCTTTCTTTTGGTGGTATTTGATCATTTCTGATCGCCACTATAAACAAAAGAAGAGCGAGAATTTTGAAAAAAAAAACTAATTTCTTACTTTTTGCTAAAATACAAATCCAAAAAAAATATATAAAAAAACATTTTTTTCCATCGGTTTTGGCCGATTTATATTCTTCCTCAGATTTTTTGGAAAAAAAAAACCGCAATCGGCGTTTATTGATTGGTTTGCGCAAAAGTTGCCGCATTTACAGATGATGAGAATTAATTTCTGGGGTTTCTATTTTTTTTATTAGTAATGGCGGCGATCTGCGATTTTTAGCAGTACTGCGATATTGCAGTGGACATGTCGGACCATTTTGACACTTTTTTGGGACCATTGGCATTTATACAGCGATCAGTGCTATAAAAATGCACTGATTACTGTGTAAATGCCATTGACAGTGAAGGGGTTAACCTGGAGGGGGCACTCTAAGGGTTAACTGTGTTCCTTGGAGTGTTCTAACTGTGTGTGGGCTGGCCTGGCTGGGGAAGGGAGTGATCATGGCTTCCATTTACAGGAAGCCTGTGATCACAGCCCTTCCCCCTCTAACAGAACGGAGATCCGTGTTTACTTACATGGAACTCTGTTCTCTCACTGCGGGGGGGCCATCGCAGGTAGCCGGCGGTGATCGAGTCCGCCCTACCCGCTCCCTGGCCCCCCCGGACACAGTGAGCGCACGAGCATGCCTCCGGCGGCACGCGCTCTCAGCACTAGTTATCGCAGCCGCCATCATATGACAGCGGTTTGCGATAACGAGCCACTCTGTTGCCGTCAGACTGTGGTCAGCGGTCGGCAAGTGGTTAACATGGGTGAGAAAAATGTAATATTACCCTGTTAGACAAGTGGTTAACCACTTGAAGACCAGGGGCTTTTTCTGGTACATTTTGTTTACACGTTTAAATCAGTATTTTTTGCTAGAAAATCACTTATAACCCCAAAACATTATACATTTTATTTTATCAGAGACCCTAGGGAATAAAATGATTATTATTATTATACAGGATTTATATAGCGCCAACAGTTTGCGCAGCGCTTTACAATAAAGAAGGGACACAGTACAATTACAATACAGTTCAATACAGAAGGAATAGGAGGGCTCTGCTCATAGAGCTTACAATCTAAAGGGAGGGGGAGGTGGTACAAAAGGTAATGGCTGCAGGGGATGATCTGATAGAGGTGGCTCAAGCACGGGTCTTAGGTGGAGGTGGGGTAGGCTTTCCTGAATAAGTGAGTTTTCAAGGATCGCCTAAAGGCGGACAGGGTGGGGGCTGACCGGACTTTCTGGGGCAAGGAGTTCCAGAGGATGGGAGAGGCTCTGGAGAAGTCCTGTAAGCGAGCATGGGAGGAGGTAACAAGGGAGCTAGAGAGAAGGAGGTCTTGGGAGGAGCGTAGAGGACGATTGGGGTGATATCTGTGGATGAGATTGGCGATGTAGCTGAATAAAATGGCGATTGTTGCAATTTTTTTAATGTCACACTGTATTTGCACAGCGGTTTTTCAAACACAATTTTCTAGAAAAAAATACATTTTAACGTATTAAAAAAAACACAATATATACCTCAAATTTTTTGTATAATATGAAAGATGATGTTATGCCAAGTAAACAGATACCTAACGTGTCACGCTTCAAAATTATGCAAGCTCTTGGAATGGCGACAAACTATGGTACTTAAAAATCTCCATAGGCGACTCTTTAAATGACTTTACAGGTAACCTGTTTAGAGTTACAGTGGAGGTTTAGCACTAGAATTATTGCTCTTGCTCTAACGTTTGCAGTGATACTTCACATGTATGGTGTGAATACCATTTACATATATGTGGGTGACTTACACATAGGTTTGCTTCTGCGCGTGAGCACGGAGGGATAGGGGCTCTTTAATTTTTTTTTTTTCTTATTTATTTTACTTTTTTTTTTATACTGCCCCTTTATTTTGATCACTTTTATTCCTATTACAAGGAATATAAACATCCCTTGTAATAGAAATAAGGATGAAATGTCCTCTTTATGAAGAGATCTGGGGACAAAAAGACCCCAAATCTCTTATTCACCTTTAAAAGCCAAAGATCGAGAAAAAAAATGATCGTTTGCTTTAAGAAAAAAAAAACTTGTTTACTTCTTCCCCGGAACAGAAGTGCCATCATGGCATTGCTCCAGTCCTCCAAGGCCATAGAGGTGATCAACGTGGGTCTATTCTTTGATCGCCTGTGTGACCAGCCGGTGGCACCATCGGATTCTTTCTCGGGCGAGCCGGTGGAAGCGGTAAGCCAGCTAGTGGCGGGAAGGGAGGACGTCCCCTCCTGCTGCTTCTAAAGCCAGCCACTGGCTGAAAAAAACGATACTGGGGCTATGGCTTAAATCTTCAGCCACAATCCTGGCAAAGCGCAATGTATACATGCGTATTGCGGCTGACAAGTGGTTATTAAGGTACCTCGCTGGAATAGGGGAAACCTAGGGATTGTTCTTGGCTCTTTCTCATGTTATCTATGATCAGAGCCGCGGCTTACAAGATTATAGTAACACAGTCAAAGAAAACCCCCTGGAACTAATATAATGTATTCCCTGAAGATTACAGCTTTGGAGTAGCAAGACATAGTTGCTTCCAATGCTCTCTTTACTTAAAGAACTGTATATCGCATTTCTACAAAATAATTTTGTGTTCTACATGTGAAAGTCACCTCTGTGTTACTGTTTATGGCTTCATGCAACATTTCTATCACTTGCACTTAGCTGAGATGCTGCAGTGAAGGCAGTAACAAGCATTTAAAGTAACTATCTGATCTACTGGCCATAAAAATCTAATGTCGCTTTTCTTTTTACTATTGCAAAAATCTGTTTGTAGCTGCTCCTAAAACACAATCCCATTCTATAACTGTCAGAGGTTGAAAATTACCTGCATATTTGGAAAGCAAAAGAGGCCAATATATTCCCTTTCAGTATAATTTATGGTAAAATCACCTGACTTCATAAAAATGTAAAAACAGCCATAAAAAGCATTGATTAATAAATTGAAAAAAAGGTTACTATGCAATACACAGAGGTGTGCTTCCATAAGGCTAAATAAGCATTTGGTTTTGTCATTTGAAAGGTAAAGGTCTGCAATAAACCAAGTTTGTAATTGCTATTTTGAATGGTTGTTGATTTTTAATCATAGCTGAAAGTTCCTTCATAAATGCACTGACTGCTTGGTTTTTCAGCTACGTCTAGTGCTTGGTAATGTGTACACTGGATACAATTTTTGTTACTCCTCTAAGACGTTTGTGCTCAAATGTATGGCTTCTGTCTCCCCTTATTTTGAGCTTTGCACATGGCACTTTTTGGAGTCATAGCTGTTGAAGCAACACGCACCATAAAGTTGTACCTTACTACCAGTATGTAATCATGTTGGATCCCTAGCCATCTTTTTCTGTTCTTTTTGATAGACCTGGGAAACATTGAATGCCTTTTAGGTTTTTTTACCGTACTCTTTGTCTCAGTTGGGAAGTCTTGCCCTGTCTGTTTGTCATTGTGACTATTGTCACCAAAACTGAAAGCCATACAATATGTTATGGTTGTACCTGGAATGGAAGGTGAGGGGAACTATCCTTGTTTGGTGATATCTGAAAGGATTTCCCTTTTGTGGAGATATTGCCTTACCCTGTAATGATGAGCTTATGTGTTGTGGCTGCAGTTTGCAGTGTCATAACTGATTGATTACATAGACATAGGAGAATCATTCACCTAGCTTGTCCCTATTTGATAAACAGGGAGGGAACCTCTTGTTCTAGGTCGCACATGGTCCACTCCATGTCTCTGTCAGGAACCATGAATCAAACCAAGAAAGAAGTGCAGTAAAATCACACTGTTTAATATAAAGGTAAAATGATATAAACAGAGTAAACATGGTCAAAACATAGCCAGGGTTCGGTAACCAGAGCGAATAGTCAGAGCAAGCCAGTGAAACAGGAGTCCAGAGATCAGCGAGGTCAAACAAACAGCATGCAGGTTTAGAAGTCTGGAGAGGAGTCAACCAAGCAGGGTCTTGAATCCAGGAACCAGAAGGGAACGTCAAACAGGCAAAATCTTTCACAGGAAAACACAGCAGAGATTTCTCCAGAGATGTTGATCAAGGCGATGGCAATTTGCGATCCGATCCAAAAAAAAACGGTAAGATAGGCGCTAATCACGGAGATTCTTGATAAAAGAAGAAAAGTCCTGCTCGGTGTGCTGCCCAGATGAGCTCTGGGGATAGAGCAATTCATAGGCAAGGAAAGGAGGGGGATCCTAAAGGCGCTTCCATGCAGGTGAGAGATGAGGATGGCAGACCATATGGTTAAATTGATAAACTGAAGAAGCAATTAGAAGAAATAAACCGTTCCTGGGACATTCCAAGCTCAAAAAAAGCATAATGAGTTTATTAAAAGTTGTAAGGATAAAAAGCGGTAGTTACATAACATAACAGAGCTTCCGGTCACTCCTGGGAGCCAAGACATGGGTGTTCCAAGATGGAGGGGTCTCTCCTGTGGGTCACTGGGACGGAGGTGCTAAAAGCAGGGATGGTGGATTAGCCAGACTCCGTTGCTACCAGACTGTGGGGAAGCCCTCACTGGAGCACACAGGGTGGCTGCTGAGATCCGAGTATGTCAGTCTCCGTGCCGAGGACAAGCTGGTGGAGAGGAAGGACGGGAGCGCTGCCCGCGATGATGTCACTCACTGGGCTGTGCTGACCCGTGGCAGGCAAGTGAACCGGTGATGTTCAATTAAGCTCTGTTGGTTGGTGCGGCTGGTGGGGAGAAGCTGGTCCCGTCACGCTGACTACATGTTTCGCGTTTCCGCTTTGTCAAGTCACGTGGTGGGACGGGACTGATCAGCTTATAAGGGCAAGAAACGGGATTGTGCAATTAAAAACCTGTGTGGTGAGTGGCTAAGGGGATGTAGTTAGACCCCTCCATACTGGAGCCAATACATTGAAGCATGCAAGGACAATAAGCATGTGTGAAATATACAATTGTGCCCCAATGTTTAACCCTTAATTTTGGAAATGTGAGTGGTGGTTGATATGTGGATTGGTGTGTTGGGATAAGCTATTGAAATGGAAATTAATTGGTGTATTAGAAAAAGGAAATGAAAGTCAAAAAATAAAAATTATAAAATAAAAAATTAAATTAAAGTCAGAAAAAATTAAAAATAAATACATTAAAAATAAAATAGAAATAAAAATTAAAATTAAAATTGAAAAATGATAAATTAAAAAAAAAAAGCATCGATCCTGTGCAGAAGCTTCCTATAATAAAGACCAGTCCCTCATTCTCACTCTCCTATCTGCAGGGTGATGGATCTTATATCCCACCTCCCCACTAGTTTTTTGGGGGGCAGCCTGTAGTGGTAGAATCTGCTGGGTTCTGGTCTCTGCACAGGCTATATACAGCAAAGTAACAATGTCACTGCTACTCTTTCAAACGTTCATATCTGGGTTTATGAAGGCATTTGATGCACACAAAGGGGTTCCACAGCCTTTTTTGGTGCACCAAGGAACCAAGTCTATTGAAGATATAGAAAGCAAAGGTAGGCTTGGTGCATGGAAGCTTAGAATACTAGTAGAGTCCCATAAATATATAAAAAGTCCAAGATGGATAAAAAAGTCCAAAGCACACTTGTGGATGCTTAGTTCCAAGAGTTAGAAGTCAGCTCTGTAATGATAAACAAAACAGAAAAAGGGAAGCACCATCTAAGTGTAGAAAGTGGACATTGCATTTATTGCACAAATAGTGGCAACTCACATGTTAACAAATAAGGCTTGCTTGTCAAATAAATAAAATCCGCCAAATGACCCCACCTTGCAAGTCCCACAGTTCCAGGATTCCCTTCAGTTTCGCCAGCCCTGTGTATGCAGCGGGCAGTTGCAACAGCGATCCATCCAGGACCATTTTTTTTACAATAATTTACATTTCCTTGAATTCTTGGTTTGTCATTTATTATATGGTATATCTAGCTTCTGATTGTCTTTATTACTTATAGTTGGGATCATGACCACATTAGTCACAGGTAGGCTTTGTTTCTCTGTATAGGACCCAAACATCAGGTTGATTTACTAAAGACAAATAGGCTGTTCACTTTGCAAGGGAAACTGAACTGTGCATGGGAATTATCCCCAGTGGAATTATCCCCAGCTTAGTGAATGTGGTAAAAATTTACTTTGCAAAGGATACCCAATCATGTGCAAGGGAAATAAGAAAAAATATTTTTTTTTTAACGTGGTTGGATGGTAGAAGTCGGCTGGGCTTCATTTCATTCACTAAGCTCTTGCAAAAAATTCCAGTGCATCTTTCCCTTGCAAAATAAACCGTCTTTGTTCTTCAGTAAATCAGTGCTACTGTGTTTTTTTTCCCCCAAGTAGTGTGTTAAAAAATAAAAAACATTTGCAGGCAAGCCACCTGTTATAGAATGGTGTGTGCAGTTGTCCTTTATTGAACAACAGCATCATAAGGGACCATGAACAATTATCAGAGTTTGAGAAATGTATGTCACGATGTAGAACAGACTATGCTTAGCTGAATAATTTTTATGACTTTACTGATCTGTAATTTAATGCTATTTCATGTGAAGATACAGAAGACAGCCCGTTCCACCAAAATGTAACTCTTCCCATATCTGATTGTGCTGGGTTGCTTTTCATCTTTATAGCCCAATTTTAGCTAGTGCATTTCTACCACTGTCACCTGGAACATTTCCCAGATCCACAGACATTTGTGGTTGTAAAGGATCTTGGATAAGCTGTGAATATACACGCTAGGTTTCCCTTTCTAGTAGGAAGATCTTTCAACTTACCTTTGATTCACAGCAATTTGCACATATGTTTGAAATGGTGCCAGTTCCTCGCCAACTGCCACATTAAATTACTTAAGGGAATTGGGAGCACACACTGTTGAACTTCATTTTCCCATGCAGCACATTTCAAATTTGTAATTATGTGCTTAGAACAACCAGGCAAAGTATTTACAGTTAGACATGCAAATTGTATGTTTACTTCATTTGTAATTTTTTACAAAGGGTATGTAGTTCAACACCAACTCACAGATCATGCAGAGCTTTACTTGGGATCCAAAAATGCCAGTATCTGGGTTCATCTGATAGTTCTTTGCTTGGGAGGTCCTCCTAAAAAAAAGGTGACATGCATGCACTTGACACATCCTAAAGTCGAGGCATGCTTTACTTATCACTAGGGAAACTGGGACAGGTCAAGGAATACCTTGACCATGGACCTGACCATTCTTGGTCCAGTGTTTAGCACCTTGATAATAGGTTGATAAAAGGTTGAGTTCCCATTTGTTGCCAGCACCAAATGGTCAGCAAAGGTAATATTAATAACCAGCTGGGGTACATCCTCCCACAAGGTGCAAGAGATGCAAAGACATAATTGGGAGATCCACCTTACTATACCCTAATCTCAAATCTGAGACCTTAAAGAAGAAGTATAGCCAAAGCTTGTTTGGCTGTACTTCTCCTGTGGATCACAGGAGTGCAGTTCGTCCTGCACCCCTGTGACCCATTTTCAGCAGGCAGTGGTCCAGGCTGGGGAAAGATATGTTAGAATATGGTCGGGATCTACCCACATGCTTGGAACGGCACCCGGCTCAGCCTCTCAGGAAGCTGCTAAGAACCTGAGCTGGCTGCTCTCGCCCCCTCCACAGCCCAGCACTCCAGTGAGTGCAGGGGGTCAGAGCTGACAGCGGTGATTGACAGTCACCAGCTCTCTGTTCAGGAAGCACTGAAAACCGAGCAATCAGCGGTCTTTGATTGCTCAATTCTCCATTTTAGCAGCCGGCGGGGGACAGATCCAACATTGGACCGATGCTACATCCACATAGGTAAGCATGATTCTGAAAACATTTTTCCCATATTTCTCTTTTAATAAATTGGTAGAAGGGATTAACACCTCACTTTTTGTATAACATGTTTTTTTTTTTTTACAGGGATCTTTAATATTTTAAAGTAAACCTAGCAATAAAGCAAATGTACTAAACATGCAGCAGCACTACATTGCAAACAGCTGATAGTATTGCCAGAAACCTTCAGGTTTTTTTAGCACCCCTGAGGTTCTGAACTTCACATTTTCTAAAATCTCATAAAACTTAAGGTCTCTGTTCAAGCTCCTGTAAATCCAACCAGTGTTTCTTGCAATGTGTGCTAACTCCTCACATGCTGTGGATATGCATAGAGAAAAGTCCCAAACACTGCACACTTAGCAAAGCCATTAATAAACAGGTGAAAGCAACCTCATCCAAAGCCACGCCCCAACATGTTACACCCCACCAACGGGGCTTAATCATGGAGGATCCTTCACATTTTCTACTTTTAAACTTTAACATTCCTGATAGTGTTCAAAATTAGCCCTCATCATGCATCTCCTGCAACTTTCTATTGACGGTTGTCGCTGCCCATAATAGTGGTGAGCCAATAGGAAGCTGCAGGAGGAGGTAGACCAGATGGACACTTTAAGGAAATGTTTAAATTTGCATATTAAAATTTCTTTGGAATTTTTGGCATCCAGAGAACTCTAATAGATATCTAAAGTTATTATTTAAAGGGCAACAGCATATGCAGTACAAAAGTTTTTTTTAAAAAAAACTCTCTAAATGTTGCATCTTAGCAGAGCATTTGTAACTTGTTTTGTAGTGCATCTCAGTAGACCTCTGTCGCTTTTTTCACATGGGTTCGAAGAGCACCTATTCATCAGATAGGACAGGTTCAAAGAGCTTATATTTATACCTGCTTGAAAAGCGCGTAGTTCGGATTGAATCCATGGTACTAAGAGCATCTCTTTAACATCTGTTCATCTCTGTGATTAAATTTATGTTGCTTATGTTTCTTGCTCATGGTAGTAAAGTCTGCTTTTTAAAATGTATACCTACAGGTAAGCCTATAATAAGGCTTACCTGTAGGTACAGTAAATATCTCCCAAACATGCACTGAGTTCTCAATGGGTGACATGCCGTCTATAAAGAGAGCCATGCCGCAGCTGTGACTTCGTATGAATATCCCACATGCAGCCAAAGATTAACCAATGGTGAGTGTCAGTCCCAATTGTTATACAATAAAATCCACAAGGGAAATGTTGAGGAGCACCGGGGCTTTATGACACCCAGAAAGTAAAAAATTGGGTATACACATAAAGTACGCATAAAAACAAATATTTAGAAATACTAAAATATCCACTCCACATATGAGTTGGGGAAATGACTTAACATTGTAAAATACATAGCAACTAGTGTTGAGCAAACCCGAACTGTAAAGTTCGGGTCCATACTGAACTTTGGGGTGTCCGTGACCCGGACGCGAACCCGGACATTTGAAAAAAAGTTTGGGTTCAGGTATTTGATCACACATGTTGAATAGCTGCAGGGCAGCCAATCAACAAGCCTTTCCCTGGTTTGCCCTTAGAAGCCATCACAGCCATGCCTACTAATGGCATGGCCGTGATTGGCCAGTGCATAATGTAACCCAGCCTCTTTATAAGCTGGAGTCACTCAGTGCTGCATGTCACATGCTCTCTGGCTAGTGTAGGGAGAGGATGCTGCCGGCGCTGTGAGGGACAGATTGCAGATATAATAACATCTCATCCTGCATTACAGAACGATCTGATTGTGGACTAGGTAGAGATTACTATTACTACTGCTTTTAGGGACAGATTGCAGGTCTAATAACATCTCATCCTGCATTGCAGAATGATCTGACTGGACTAGGTAGAGTCTACTGCTTAGAGGGACAGATTATTGTTCTAAAATCATCTTATACTCCTATAGGGTCAGGTTCCTGCTGTTGCTGTAAGGGACAGATTATTGTTCTAAAATCATCGCCTACTCCTATAGGGTCAGGTTCCTGCTGTTGCTGTAAGGGACAGATTATTGTTCTAAAATCATTTTACTTTCTTTTGCAGCCCTCTAGCACTTTCCAGGACTTTTTTACAGTCATTTTTTGTGCCGAAAAGTTCGGGTCCCCATTGACTTCAATGGGGTTTGGGGTAAAGTTCGGGTCAAGTTCAGTACCGAACCCGAACTTTTTCGTGAAGTTTGGCCGAACCCACCGAACCCGAACATCCAGGTGTTCGCTCAACAAACATGTTCGAATTAATATTATACATCTGAATGGATATAATGGATGGTGAGTTTACCAAGTGGCCCAACATGTTTCCACCAGTGTGGTCAAAACATGGTCAGGGGATTGCCCTTGGATAGCGCATTAGAGGATTCTTTAAAGTAAGCACAAACAATAAGTATACTGCAAATACAACTGTAGACATATTCAAAAGAGCATGTACAAATTCAAATATATACACAGACTTACACGACTTATAGGGGTTGATTTACTAAAGCTGGAGAGTGCAAAAATTTGTGCATGCTAGGCAATCAGCTTCTAACCTCAGCTTGTTCAATCAAGCTTTGACAATAAAACCTTGAAGCTGATTGGTTTCTGTGTAGAGCTGCACCAAATTTTGCATTTTCAAGCTTTACTAAATCAACCCCATAGAGTACACAGATCCAATCGATTGGTGATGCTGGAGAGAAGGGGGAAGATACCGGGGACACCTGGGCTGACAGTGTGTCTTCCCCCTTTTGAGTCTTTCCACTGCTCTTTTTCCTCCCTTGATGATGATGCATACTAGCAGATTATGACATTCATTTGCAGGGAGAATTTTTTTTTTTTTCTGCAGTTTACTATTACTTTAATTTTTTTGCCTGCTGTTTTTTTCTTTAGGCCAGTAACCACGAACTGATCAGCATCCCATTTCTTTAGGATAATGCCAGTAAATAATTTGTTTTATGAATAGTGTTTGTTGTGTGAGGCTGATTTACCATAGTGACAGTGAATGAGCAGTTTGCTCTGATTTTACTGCCAGCTTGTATATAACCATAAAACTGATGCAAGCTGCTGTTAAAAAAATATGTACTGGTGTGCACTTTATTCTGTGTGCCGTCAGTTTAATTGCAGAGCAGGTGTAGATGGAGAGAGTGGCTTTGTAAAATCCACATTTACAGTCATAGCTTAGCATCACTTAGCATCATTTGCACATGATTTTAGCGAATAAAGTGCACAGCATGGAAATACCATAGGATTAAGCCAGTGCTTAGGAACATATTATATCATGCCTGCAGGCAATAAAAGACAGACAAGGGATATGAAATAACAGAATGTTGAACTGCAAAGGAAGTTAAATGAACTGTAAATGTAAAGTTACTGTACATGGTAAAATAAGCACTAGTACAGTTCACCGATGTGTATAGAAAAGTATTGGGGTTTATTTACTAAAGGCAAATAAGCTGTTTACTTTGTAAAAGAATTTCCCCTAGCTAGTGAATGTGGTGAAAATTCACTTTACAAAGAATTCACAATCACGAGCAAGGAAAATAAATAAACAAAAAAAGAAACAGTATTTTTGCTTGCACCTGATTATGAAAGTCAGCAGAACTTCTCCTCCTTAACTAGGTCTCCAAACTGTGGAGTTAACCTTTATCTGGCTCTTTGGGCACTTTTCCTGCCACTGATACAAGGCACTATTCCTCCAGCAGGCACCAATAGTGGGACATAATTCCTGCAACTGACACGATTGATGGGGCATTATTCCTCCCACATATGCCAATGGTGGGGCACTATTTCTCCCACTGATACCAACAATGGGGCACAATTCCAGCCACTTATTCCAATGCTGGGGCACTATTACTTCCACTGACATCAATAGTGGGGCACTATTCCTTTCACTACTCCTCTCCTCTTACCTATGATGAGGCACTATTTCTCTAAGTGATACCAATGATGGGGTACTATTCCTCCAACTGATTGCGGTGATGGAGCACTAGTCCTCCTGCTTGTAGTACCCTCTAGCTAGTGTGCTAGTTGAATATAGTTATCTGTTAGTGTAGGTACATTTGTTTGGCTGAGAGCCAAGTCTGGGTTTAATCTGGGACATGGCTGAGTGACTCAGGGAGACTAGATTACTGAGCAATCTCTGGTGCCTCCCCCTGTTTCTGGAATCTTGGAGAAGCTTCCATATGTAATGGGTGGAGGTTAGAAACCAGCAAATGGGCTGGCAGGGGGCAGGCCATCTCATAAATGGGCATGAGTTATGCCAGCAGGGGTGGTTGGGTAGAAGATGGAGATGGAGTGCTGAGGAGACTGTGGGAGGACCTTTCTGGAGGCACAGGAGCAAGGAGAGGACAGCGGGAGCAGGTCAGCTCATCTGGGAGATCTCCTGAGACGTCAGCTGGTTGGGCTAGTGAGTAATTACTCTGGGAAGACTGTGGAGAGAGTGTCAGTCTTTGAGGTCTGTGGAGAAGTTAGTCAGGAGGACTAGTGAAAGAGGCAGCTGCAGCCAGGTGGGTTGGCAGTGCCTGAGGAGGTTATGCTGGGATCAGTAGCCACAGGGATGTATGCTGTCAGATACACTATCAGTGTGCAAGAGGAGTACTGCAAGCAAGCGAGTGATGAAGGAAGCAGAAGAGTATATATAGACTGTAAATAGGAAACGTCCCTGGAATTGTTCTGAAGTCAATTGGGAATCCCATAATTCCCAATCCTCATCCAATTCCTCCAATAAATAGCAAAAAAAAAAAGTACTGGACTGTTTTCTGTCTATGAAGTGACTGTGAAAATTTGGTGTGCCTGGCTTTGCAGGGTGGGGATCTCAGTTAACCTGCAGCTCCCTAGGGGGTGCGCTACATACTGGCCACAGGCGCTATATCATTTATTTAGTCACACTGGCAAGCCTATGGCATTGTTTTTCCCATTGAATCTGGGCCATTTACTACCCCACTGGCCACAATCCAGCCCACCTGAATTTTGAAGGACAGTAAACTGGCCCTTTGTTTAGAGAGTTTGGAAACCCTTGCTTTATGCTATGCTTCATCTAAGGCTACAGACAATGACTACCGACAGTGTCCTTCAACTGCATTACTGCAAAGGATGTCAGGAAAAGTAGTGTTTTTTTAACCTTAGATCTGTTAGTTTTCACACATGGAGTGGGACATTTAGCATGGATACTTTTGACACCCAAAAATTAAAGTGGCTAGAGTGTGAAAGGAATATTGAGTTTTTAGTTGCTATCTGGGGCTCCATTAAATAGATCGCTCTTCACTTGCTGTCACCTTAACAACATATTCACCAGATAAGATGTAAAGGAAAATTCACATCCACAAAATGGAAACAGACAGAAATAAACTAACAGGAGTTATAACATTACCTTACTCAAAAAAAAAAAAAAAAGAACATTGACTATTGTCACTGTTACAGTAAGGCCGGCCATACATGCTGGACAGTGTTGTGCGGGAATCCCTCCTGCCGGGCCATTGTCTTCTCCCAGCAGGAGAAGACAGTGATTATTGCTATAAGCTATAGCAGCCATTAGCGACAATCGCAGGTAAAACCCGACATGCTGGTTGTACCCAAGCTGATCGACAAATCAACTTGGTACATTCAGCCTGTCCATACACGGTTCGAACCTCCGCCGGTTCCTGCTGAACCAGCTGAGAACGAGTTGAGATTCGAACCATGTATGGCCTAATACAAATGTTTGGCTACTTAAGCATTAAAGCTGAGTTCCACCCAAAAGTGGAAGTTCTGCTTTAAGGACTCCTGACCCTCTGACATGCTACACTTGGCATGTCATTTTTTTTGGGTGGGGGGGCAGGTACCTAATTTTGACAAGTACCCAGCTCCCACTTCTGCTCGAGCCACCTCCCCCTCTCTCCCTGCACTCTTCTGGGACACTTCTTAGGACGCACATCGCTACTCACGCATGTAGAGTGTGCACACGGCTGTGAAGCCACAAGCTGTTTCAGCCGGGTGCCCACACTTGTGATGCTGGCACTGGGGAGAGGCGGGGGAGAGAACCGAGGCTTTGGGCGGCCGCATCGCTGGATCATGGGACAGGTGAGTGTGTGTTTATTAACCACTTTCAGACCACCCGCCATCGATATACGTCGGTTCTTTGACATTAAATGTCGGGGTTATGGCACCATATACAGTAGCTGCCATAACCCTGGTCCGATTTGAGATAAAAGTGGTCTCCACAGCGGATTCACTTTTATCTGCAGATGATCCGATCCATCTTGGGCAGGAAGTCGAGTGAGGGCATGATAGCCCCATTCGACTCTATGCCCTAGGAGGACTTGACCGATGGCAAACATCACTTCTGCCCTCTGGCCTTAAAGGGACAATTAAATAAAAAAAAAAATGTGAGATATGAGGTCTTTTTGATCCCAGATCTCACATTAAAGAGGTCCTGTCCTGCTTATTTCTATTACGAGGGATGTTTACATTCCTCGTAATAGGAATAAAAGTGATCTAAACATTATTTTAAAAGGACAGTGTAAAAATAAAAATAAAAATAAATGAGAAAAAAAATATTTAAAACACTCTGTCCCTCCGAGCTTGAGCGCAGAAGCGAACGCATACGTAAGTCACACCCACATATGAAAACGGTGTACAATCCACACATGTGAGGTATCGCCGCGATCGTTAGAGTGAGAGCAATAATTGTAGCACTAGACCTCCTCTGTAACTGAAAATGGGGTAACCTGTAGAAATTTTTAAATGTCACACAGGGAGATTTTTAAGTGCCAAAGTTTGTCGTCATTCCACAAGCAGGAGCAATTTTGAAGCATGATATGTTGGGTGTCAATTTACTCGGCATAACATTATATTTCAGAGAATAGAAAAAAATTGGGCTCATTTTATTGTTTTCTTATTTTTTAATTCAAAAAAATGTCTTTTTTTCAAAAAAATTGAGTTTGTGAGACCACAGCACAAATACGGTGTGACATAAAGTGTTGCAACGACTGCCGTTTTATTCTCTAGGGTGTTTTCAAGCAAAAAAAAAAATGATTTTAGCTTGTACACAACAAGTTAACAAGTGGTTAAGAGTCAACAGCTACACTTTTTGTAGCTGCTGACTTTTAATAAACACAGAAATGGCTGGAAATCCTCTTTAACCACTTCCTTACTGGGCCATTGTAAAATGATGCCAGCAGGAACATCCCCTCCCTCCGAGTGTATAGAGAGAATACCCAAGTACCTCTCACCAGCCCATCAAAGTACCCAAGTACCTGTCACCATCTCATCAGAGTACCAGTGTACCTGTCACCTTCCCACCAGAGTACCCTAGTAGCTATCTCCAGCTCATGAGAGTACCCGAGTACTTGTCACCATTTGGAGTGTTTTTTTTCCAAAATGGGATCATTTTGTGGGTAATTCCACTATCCTGGTGCTCCTGGACCTTCAAATGTGTGATAGGTTGTCAGGAAACTAAATGTGTAATTTATGCACCCTGCATGTTGGGCCATACTCAGGATAAGTAGCAGAGTGTATTTTGGGGGGTAATTTTTGCTTTGTAAATGCTATATGTTAGAAAAAGCATATAAATTGACAACTTTGTGTAAAAAAAAAATACATTTTCATTTTCTTTCTGTTTTCATGTTCATGTTCATGTTCAAAAGACTCACAATGCCTCATAGAATATACGTTGGGGTGTTTGCTTTCCAAAATGGGGTCATTTTGTGGGTAATTTCATTGTCCTGGTGCTCCAGGGCCTTCAAAATTGTGATAGGTCGTTAGGTAATTTTATGTGTAATTTATGCCCCTAGAATGCCTGACGGTGCTCCCTGCATGTTGGACCTCTGTATGTGGCCAGGCTGGATAAAGATCTCACACATGTGGTATCGCCATACTCGGGATGAGTAGCAGAATGTATTTTGGGGGGTAATTTTTGTTATGTAAATGCTATGTGTTAGAAATATCTTATAAATTGTTTTCATTTTCTTTCCACGTTTTTTGCAGACTTTTGGAGAAAAAATGAGCCATTCAAAAGACTCATTATATCTCATAGATTATACGTTGGGGTGTTTGCTTTCCAAAATGGGGTCATTTTGTGGGTAATTCTATTCTCTTGGTGCTCCAGGGCCTTCAAAATTGTCATAGGTCATTAGAAAATTAGATGTGTAATTTATGCTCCTAGAATGCCTGTTGGTACTCCCTGCATGTTGGAGCTCTGCATGTGGCCAGGGTGTGAAAAAGTCACACACATGTGGTATCACGAACCTCGGGAGGAGTAGCAGAATGCATTTTGGGTTGTAATTGGAAGTATGCATTTGCTGTGTGTGAGAAATAACTTGTTTTTATGACAATTTTGTGTAAAAAAAATAATAAAAAAATACAACTTCACAAAACTTGCCATGCCTCTTACTAAATACCTTGGAATGTCTACTTTTCAAAAAGGGGTCATTTGGAGGGTATTTTTACTTTCCTGACATTTCAGGGCCTCGAGAAATGAGATAGGCCATTAGTACATCAGTAGAGTTGAGCGGACACCTGGTGTTCGGGTTTTCGTGGAAAAGTTCGGGTTCATTCCGAACTTGACCCCGGACCCCGAACCCCATTGAAATCAATGGGGACCCGAACTTTAGGGCACAAAAATGGCGGTAAAAAAGTCCTGGAAAGTGCTAGAGGGCTGCAAAAGGAAGAAAAGTGGGGGTAAGAATAGGACAAGTGCCCTACAAAGAAATGGGGATACGGAAATAACAATAATCTGTCCCTTACAGCACCAGCAGCATCCTCTCCCTACACTAGCCTGAGAGCATATGACATGCAGCACTATGTGACTCCAGCTCATACAGAGGCTGGGTCACATGATGCACTGGCCAATCACAGCCATGCCATGGGCAAACCAGTGAAACACTTGTTGATTTTTTCAAAAGTTCGGGTTCGGGTCCCGAACACCGCAAAGTTCGGTACGAACCTGAACTTTACAGTTCGGGTTCGCTCAACTCTATACATCAGTGATCAGTTTTCAATTATTTGCACCATAGCTTGTAGACTCTCTAACTTTCATAAAGACTAAATAATATACACTTATTTGGGTCATTTTTACCAAAGATATGTAGCAGTATAAATGTTGGCCCAAATTTATGAACAAAATTTACTTATTTGCAAAATGTTATCATAGAAACTAAAAAAAGTGTTTTTTCTTCAAAATTTTCGCTTTTTTTTTCACTCATGTCGCAAAAAATAAAAAACCCAGTGGTGGGCTTTTTGGATTGCTGTGGGGCCTTGTGTGATTAGCAGGTTGACACTTAAGACCCATGTGATGTGCCCACTTTTATGGGTTTGGGCTTTCTGTGTTGGTCCTTGACCGGATTCTTTGCCAGGGGACTCTGGTGAGTTCTTTGGCACCCGCTTCAGCCACTTGATAACTCACCATTTTTCTAACAATAGATGGTGTAAATCTATATACCATCCACAAGTGTTCATTCCTGCTCCACTTGGTCCCCAGATTGACCCCCTTTATGAATTTTTCACCGGCATTGGCGATGCCCTATGGATAATTGTCCAATACCTACCAGACTGCTAGACAATCGGAAGACCTTTACCCCCCTGTTATTTTGAGGTGCTACTTACTACTCAATAACAGTCATATGTTATTGGACACTACACCCAGACTTCATGTGATTTGGCTAATCTCTCTTGTCTCACCCTTATGCTGAACTGATTCCCAATTGATACCTTGTATATATGAGGTTTTTATTGTGACCACTTATCCCCTGAAGAAGGACTATCGAAACACATTGGGCCTTCCCGCCAGCTAGTGGCGACGCTAGTGGTCTCCCATGTAACTGTATTTTAAATGTTTTGTATTTTTGTTTTTTCTTTGTTTTCCACTTTGTTATGTATATCGATGTCAGTCTTGAGTATTATACACCAATGTTAACCCCTTGATGGCAGACCTACTGGTGTAGGCCCTGTCCTTTTAATCATATAAATAAACTTTTTTCATTTATCTTGGGTTTGTTTTTTGCTCCTTGAGGAGTTGGTTTCCGCTAAAGTCCCAGTCTTTCGGGGGGTTTTGCTTCTTAACGTATTCCTGTTAGGGATGTTGGAAACCTTTTTTGACAATTTAGACTTAGAATGCAGCACCCACCTAACTAAACCCAGTGGTGATTAAATACCACCAAAAGAAAGCTCTATTTGTGTGAAGAAAATGATAACAATTTTGTTTGGGTACAGTGTAGCATGACTGAGTAATTTTCATTCAAAATGTGAGAGCACTGAAAGCTGAAAATTGGTCTGGACAGGAAGGGCGTATAAGTGCCTGTATTGAAGTGGTTATGGTTAGAATAATGTTCAAATTAGAGTCAGATGATAGTGGGCTCACTATTAGGTTAAGCTTTAGGCTACATTGTGATAACAAGTCGCATGACATCACCAAATCAATGTTTCCTTATGAGAGCCGTCTTAACTGGTCCGACACAAGTCGGTCCAGCTTTGAAAAAGGTTTCTGTACTACTTTGGTTCGACTTTGGTCCTACTTCAGCCCATTGAATATCATTTAAGTAGAATCAAAGTTGAATCCTTGTTCTAACCATCCAACTTGTGACATCCGACTTGGTGATTACAGCAGCAGTAAAAGGAATTTATCTCACACTGGGATTGTTTTGATTGGTTAAAGGACAAATCACTATCTCAATGTCGGAGCAAAATCTTATCTTGTTCATTCAAGTCGGATGGAAGTAGGACCAAGGTAGGACCGAAGTAACACCAATGTTGCAGGGCAAAGTAGGATCAAAAGTCTGACCGTTTTTGTGTCGGATAGTGTGAACCCAGCCTCAGGGTTAAGAATTGATATAAAGGGCTTTGTAAAAGAGCAAGCTTAAAGAGGAACTTTAATCACAACAACTTGATAAAAAATAATGTTCCTTAGCAAGGAACATACATTCCACATTAATTGGAATTTCTTTTGGTGGTATTTAATTACCGCTGCATTTTTTACCTTTTGCTAAATAAAGAAAAAAACTGAACATTTTGAAAAAATAAATGTGTTTGTCTTCATTTCTGTTACATTTTGCATATAAATAATCTTTCTTCATAATTTAGGCCAAAATGTATACTGCTACATTTGTTCGATAAAAAAACAACCCAAATCAGTGTATATTATTTAGTCTATGGAGTCCACAAACTATGGTATACAGTATGTACAAATGCATCTCAAAATTAGAATATCAATGATCATCAATAATTTAACCCCTTGCCGACCGCCGATCGGCATTTGACAGCGGCAAGGTGGCTCGTGAGCGCAAATCGCCGTCATATGACGGCGGCCGCGATCACGAGCCGTGTGCGCGCGCGCCCCCTAGGCGCGGCCGATGCAAGCGCATTTGACAGAGGGCCTTTCAATCTACGGGGCCAGGCCAATGATTTTTGGCCTGGCTCTGTAGATCGCCCCTGCCAATGAAATGTTCCCCTGCCTCTGTAAATGTAAACAGAGGCAGGGGAAGTTCACTCCTCTTCCTCGGCGCGGATCCCCCGCGCGCGCGTGTGCCGAGCACTAGCGCCGGCGGCAGTATACTGCCGCTAAACGCGAGTGCTCGGTGGAACGGCGACAGTTTACGGCTAGCCGCCAGCCGTTCCCCAATTTAATAACTACTAGTAACTATAAGATTAAAACTCTACGTAAACATGTATGACATATGGTATCAAACACCTGAGGTATCTGATTTATTATATGTGACTAAACCCAACAAAAAAATAGCTTGTTTACATCGTCATATGTAAAACCGGATTTAATACTTC
>BLSH010384660.1:367600-395986 GCA_018402905.1 Glandirana rugosa | reverse complement strand
AGGGATATAGTGCTGCATACCCAAAGGGGGGAGGAGAAGGTGATGGTCTGAGGTGGGAATTGGAGGGAGGAATTTCCAGGAAAAGGGAGAGAAGGGAGAGAAGGGTCGGCGTTAGTGGGGTCTTGTTCATTAGATTAGTCATGGAAGGTGATGAAGGGTAGTTTGACTCTTGACCAATCTGGGGGAGTGAGATTATGGTGGAAGGGTTTCGCCTAGTTGGCACACAATGCCACTTGTGGTCAATACACAGAGCATAATGATAACAATATACAATCAGCATAATAATCACACAGTGAGGAAAGAAGGTACATGGAAGTTGAAAGTCTCCTTTGAAATGAGGTTCAGAAGATTAGAGGAATGGCAGCCTGAAGGGACATCCCCTTCAGCGCTCTTGAGGAGCTTGCTGTCTATTGATATGGTACCTGTGTGGGTCTTTTTCAATGACCTCTATTTCCTGAGTTGTGAGAACCGATTGCATGAAAGGAGTCCATTTGGTACGGAATCTGCGCTCTGTTGAGGAGTTGGGGGAATTGGAGGTTAGTCTGTCCATGTACAGTAACCAGGTGAGGTCCCTTTCCACCATGGGCATACAAGGGCCGGACGCTTGTGTCCAGCATTTCAGAATCGTTTTGCGGGCCGCCAGGAGGCAGGTTTGGATCCATGGCACATATTGAAAAGCTCTTGTGACCAATGGTGGGCGCAGGTTGGTTTGGTCCAGGTATCCGAATAGCAATAGCTCAGGGGTCCGTGAAACTGTTAAGCCCGTCACTCTGTGAATGAAGTTCACAACTTCCGACCAGAAGGAGTGAGTGGAAGGGCAGAACCAGAAGCGGTGAGCCAAAGATGGTTTGGTCGAGGCGCACCAGGGGCACAGTGCCAACTTTGGGTCCTCTTTATTTTTGATGAAGGGTATGAAGGCTCTGTGCAGTAGTTTTAATTGGGTTTCCTTCCAAAGTTCACATGTGGTGTAACGTAGGATAGAACTGTAGCCCTGGTGAATCTTGTCCGCTAGGTTTTCAATATGGAAGTCTTTTGACCATTTGTGAGCTGCTGTTTCCAGTGGTGAGACTAATGACTTTTGGAGGAGGGGTTTGTAGATGTCTGATATGGTGAAGGATCCTTTGGTAAGTAGCTGGTCGATGGAGGAAAATTTGAAAGGGGGGGCGTTAACCTTATGGTTTGATCGTATAAAGCTCAGGCACTGGGAATATTGGAAGATATGGGAAGGGGGCAGGTTGTATGTCCTGCTCAGGTCCAGAAAGGGGATCGGTTTACCGGAGCTCTCGTCATATAGGGAAGCCATGTGAGTTAGACCGCGAGCAGCCCATAATTGAAAGTTCGCATTGGCGAGAGCTGCCGGGAACTGCGGGTTTCCTTTTACAAGTAGCTGCCGTGATATGTGGGGTGACAGTTTTTGGAGTTTTCTGGATTCTCTCCATGCAATCGCAGTGTCTCTCAGTAACAAGTTTTGTCGTAGGTGAGTCGGGAGGCGAGACCATTGTGAGTGAAGCAGGCCCGACAGGGAGAAAGGTTCGGCCATGGCTGATTCCAGCGAAGTATTAGAGTACCTTGATGTATTGGCTATCCAGTCTAGACCTGCTCGGAGAAGGCAAGCAATATTGTATATTCTGATGTGTGGTAGACCAGCTCCGCCGTCGCCCCTGGGAGAGTATAGCTTTGCTTGAGAGATACGTGGTTTTTTGCCTTGCCAAAGAAATTTCACTACTGCCGAATTTAGGAGTTGAATGTCTTTGTGTTTTATAAGTAAAGGCAAGGTTTGTAGTGGGTATAAGAGTTTGGCAAAGCTCACCATCTTAAAAAGACGGCATCTCCCCAGGAGCGATAGCGGGAGCCCCGACCACCGCGATAGTTCCTGAATAATCTTTGTGAATAGTGGGGGATAGTTTAGTGAATACAGGGAAGAGGGGGTTTTACCAATTTGTATACCTAAGTAAGTGATGTGAGGAGTGTGTTATGGGAAAAGGGGAGGAAGAGGCCCACGGAAGGTGTCTGGTGGAGCCTAAGGGAAGTATCTCACTTTTGGAGTAGTTTATACGTAATCCAGAGAGAGTTCGAAAGGTATCGAAGGTGTTTTTGATGACTTGGAGGTCGTTGGCTGGATTTGAAGTGAAGATAAGCACATCATCAGCAAATAGTGCCGTGCGTACTTCTTGGTCTCCTATCCTGATACCATGTAAGGGGGCTTCCTCAATGAGGTGTCTAGACAGTGGTTCCAATGCTAGGTTAAACAGGAGGGGGGACAGGGGACAACCCTGCCTCGTGCCTTTGTGCAAACGAAACTCCGGACCCAATATACCCGCTGCAACTATCCTAGCCGAGGGGCACGCGTACATTTGCTGAATGGTGTGGAGGAATGGACCATTAAACTGTAGTGCCCTTAGGACTGTGAAAAGCCATTCGAAACTGACATTGTCGAATGCCTTTTCTGCATCCAACGTTATAATGGCCGATTCCATAGTGGGGTGGGCTTTTGCGTGTTCTAGAACCGTAATCACTTCGCGAATGTTCAAGGTCGCATTGCGTCCCCGGATGAAACCCGATTGGGCGGGGTGTATGATGGAGGGGAGGATGTCCGCTAGTCTGGTTGCTATGATTTTTGAGAGGAATTTGGCGTCCAAATTTAGCAAGGATATGGGGCGGTATGAACCCGGGGCCAATGGGTCTTTTCCTTTCTTACTGAGAAGTTTGATTATCGCTAGGTTTCCTGTGGGTAGATAACGCCCACCGGACCAAATGTGGTTGTACACTTTGGACAGGGTCGGTGTCAAGGTGGTTTTTAATAATTTGTAGAAGTCCCCAGTGAAGCCATCTGGTCCCGGGGCTTTGTTAGGAGAGGTGGTTTGTATGGCCTTCAGGATTTCTGGTTGGGTGATGGGGGCGTTCAAAATTTGAAGTTGATCCTCCGTTATGGAGGGGATCTTTAATTTGCTTAAGAATTGGGCAGCTTTATGTTTGTCTGTCTCATCAGGTGAATAAAGGGAAGTATAGTATTCTAACATGGTGTTAGCTATTGCTGAGGGATCAGTGTGCGTATGGCCGTGCTTGTCTTTGAGGGCAGGGATATGCGTCGGGGTGTAGGATTCTTTGCATAGTCTGGCCAATAGTTTGCCGGACTTGTTTCCGTGCTGATAGAATTTGGCATCCGACAGGGCTCTCTTGGAGAGCTCTATTGTGTCCGCCCAGAGATCGAAAGCTCTCTTGGCAGCTTGCCAGTTATCTCTGTTGGCTGGCGTGTTATTGGTGGCTAGTGCAGTTTGAGCTGTCTGTAGTTGGAGACTGGCTGTGCGGTATTTCGCTAGAGATCTGCGCTTATGCGAGGTGGCATAGGATATCACCTTTCCTCTCAGGTAAGCTTTCCCCGCTTCCCAGAAGAGGATGGGGTCTGATTGGTGGGCTTGATTCGTAAAAGAGTACTCTTCCCAGGCTGCTTGAACATATGATTGGAAGTCAGGCAAACCTGCAAGATGAGCTGGGAACCTCCATATATTTGGGGATGGTGCACCCATATGGTCCGCGAGAGATATCGAGATAGGTGCATGGTCCGATATGGCCATTGCATGTATCTCGGTATCCGTCAGCAGGGGTAGGACAGAGTCTGATACAAATATGTAATCTATTCTGGAGAGGGATCCATGCGGAGGTGAAAAATAAGTGAATTCGTGGTCTACTGGGTGTTGCAGTCTCCATGCGTCCAATAGGGACAGCGATTCTACAGTCTCCCTTAGAGGTGTAGAGGTCAAGGTGTGTGGGTGAGCTTTTGAGGGTGAAGAGGAGGGGGAAGATTTATCTCCCAGTGCGTCCATGAGAGAGTTGAAATCACCACCCACCACCTGGGGGGAAAGAGGATGCCCCAGGAGGTGAGTGGAGAGATCAGTAAAAAAAGGGGTCCCTGGGCTGGTTGGAGCGTAGATATTGGTGATGGAGAAATTCTTGTTACCCCACTTAACCTGTATCGTGATCATTCTTCTGTAGGTGTCAGTATCAGTGGCCGTCACTTGTCCTGAGAAGTTTTTGTGTATGAGAATCAAGACTCCTGCCTTCCTTCCCACTGCCCCCGAACCTAGAACAGTACCCACCCACAGTTTCTTCATCCGCCAAAAATCGGAGCAGGGCAGGTGAGACTCTTGGATTAATGCTATGTCTGCATGAAGTCGCTGAAGGTGTCTCAGCACCTTCATGCGCTTGTTTGGGGACCTAAGTCCCTTGACATGCCACAATATAATTTTCATGGAGGGTGGAAAGGCAAAGGGTTGGTATTGGGCAGAACAGTTAGGTGAGGTGGCAAAAGGCCCGAGGACCCATATAGTTGGTGGAGGTTTTGAAACGAGGATATAGCGTGACATGCATGGGTATCTATGCCGACCGAGGGGTAGGGGGGGGCAGGCTGGGTATGCAGCCAGTGGGGGTGCATAGTAAAGACAATGGGGATAAAGATCATAGGAACAAGATCAATCCAACAAAGGAGGCACTTCGCTTTCTTCCACATGGGTGACTGCAGGAAAACTGTTCCCTAAAAGCATAGCCTCTGCAAGGGAAAGTGGAGCGACCCTTTTTTTTTTTTCTTACTATGGTAGTAATTAAGGGTGGGTTGTCATAAACCCTTTGGGAAGCATTCCCGGGGTTCCAGTGCAGGCTTATATACTTTTGAAGGCAGTCCGTGTGGGAGGAAGCAGAAGATAGATCAAAAATTAGTAACTCTATTAAGTAATTTACAAACAGTTACAATGTAATGTAAAGAGAACAGCAGGCCTTCCATTCCGATATCACAAACTGAGACGGATTGTAAGGGCGATAGGCGTAGGTTAAGTCATTTGGGACTTGCCTAGGGGTCTCTAACTAAGAGAGAACAGTCCCACTCAGAAAATGGACATCGTAGTTTTCTGGGGAAAAAAAATGGCCATGTTCAGTGTAGTGCACCGGTGTGGTAGGAGCAAAGAAAAAGTTGCGGACAGTTATGGGTGTCCTGATGTAAGATGCAGTATACTCATCTGTTTGGTGCTTCTTGGACGAGGGCCGAAGATGGAACTCCGATTGTGCCTGGTCAGTCAGGTGGTAGTCTCCATGGCGGTGTTGCGTGAGCCGTTGGTTTTCATTCTCTTGGCTGAGTCCTTCCTAGGGCTTCTCTGGTCTAGGGCGCGTTGGGCGTGCAATTCTTTAGACGCTATGGCAGCATACGATGGGGAGGCTGTTGATCGGAGGAACCTGTCCGCCTCTGAGGGGTCGGTGAAGGATAGCTGTTCCCCTGCCGGAGTTTTGAGACGGAGAGTAGCAGGGAAGGCCAGAGTGAATCTGGTGCCTCTCTTGAAGAGTTCGGTGCAGATGGGTTGGAATGATTTCCTCTTTCTTGCTACCTCAGCGGAGTAGTCCGCAAAAATGAGGATTCTTGCCCCGTCAATTGAGAGAGATTTTGTTTGTCGGAACTTCTGCAGTATGCCATGTTTATCGGCATAATTGAGATATTTGGCAATGGCCGGTCTTGGCGTAGTACGCTCTGAACCTGGTGGCCCCAGTCTGTGAGCACGTTCCACTTGGCAGGGGCCTCGTAGGCCTAAGGCCTCCGGGATTTTGACCGCGCAGAAGTGTGATAGTGCTGTATTGGAGACCGTTTCTGGGATCCCGATGAATCTTAGATTACTCCTTCTCGACCTGTTCTCGAGATCTTCTAATTTCTCTACTATAAGTTTTATTTGGGTGTCTTGTGCTCGGTCAGAGTCTTGTGTATGGTAGAGTTCTTCCTCCACGTGGGCGATTCTCTGCTCCGCTTCTGTGAGGCGGGATGCCTGTTCTCTTAGCTCTTTGTGTAGCTGGGTCAGACCGTCCTGGACCGCTTTTTCCACTGTGGCTGTGATCGTGGGAGCAAGGATCGCCGCCACGGCTTGGGCTATCAGTTCGGTGCTAAAGATGCCCGCGTTCGTTGCCGGATCCGAAGGTTCGGCCGTAAACGAAGGAGCGATCGTTCCCCCCGGCGCGGCCGCCATACCTGACGGCGGGGCCTGCTGCAGGTCTTCGGGTCCTTTCTGTATAGCAGACGCCCGGGACGGTCCTTTGTCCAGATAGCGATCCATCCGTTGAGCAGGGACTCCTCTGCTGCTGACCCGGTCTTTTGGTGTAGAGAGTCGGGCTTTATATGCAGGTTTTTGAGGCTAGCTGTGGGAGCAGAGCAGGCGTGCAGCTACTCCATGAGGCGCCGGAACCGGAAGTATCTCCTAGTTCTAAAGGGAGAGGTTCCTGCTGGTCCTGTAAGGGACAGATTATTTTTCTAAAATCATTGCCTACTCCTATAGGGTCAGGTTCCTGCTGTTGCTGTAAGGGACATATTATTGTTCTATAATCATCTCCTAGTTCTAAAGGGAGAGGTTCCTGCTGGTCCTGTAAGGGACAGATTATTTTTCAAAAATTATCGCCTACTCCTATAGGGTCAGGTTCCTGATGGCGGTGGCTGACCCACAGTATGTGGTTCCCAGCCGCCACTACTTTTCCAGGTGAGCCATCCCTTCCCTGCACAAACAAGTCGGGGACAAGATCAAGTGTGCACTGCCCAACGCCATCTGTGGCAAGGTCCACATAACCACTGATACATGGACCAGTAAGCACAGGCAGGGACGCTATATCTCGCTAACTGCACACTGGGCAAATGTAGTGGCGGGTGGGCCTGAGGCGGCTAGCCATTTGGCGCATGTCCTTCCGCCACCGAGGATTGAAGGGCATTTCTCTTTGCCTCCTGTTGCCTCCTCCTCCTACTGCGCTTCCTCCTTCTCTACCACCTCCTCATCCGCTCAGCGTAACACCTTCACCACCAACTTCACATCCAGGGGGAAACGACAGCAGGCTGTTTTAAAACTGATATGTTTGGGGGATAAACCCCACATTGCGTAGGAGCTGTGGATGGGCATTGAACAACAGACCGATGAGTGGTTGTTGCCACTGAGCCTTAAGCCCGGGCTGGTGGTGTGTGACAATGGGCGAAATCTCATAGCGTCTCTGGGCCTAGCCAGTTTGATGCACATCCCTTGCCTGGCGCATGTGCTGAATTTGGTGGTACAGAAATTTCTAAAAAACTACCCGGATATGTCAGAGCTGCTGCAGAAAGTGCGGGCCGTCTGTGTGCACTTTCAGTGCTCTCTGCTGCTCGCCTGTCTGCGCTGCAGCGGAACTTCGGCCTTCCCGCTCACCGCCTCCTATGCGACGTGCCCACAAGGTGGAACTCCACCTTGCACATGCTGGAGAGACTGTGCTAGCAGCAGCAGGCAATAGTGGAGTTTCAGCTGCAGCACACACGGGTCAGTCGCTCTGCGGAACAGCACCACTTCACCACCAACGAGTGGGGCCTCCATGTGAGACCTGTGTACCGTATTGCGGTGTTTCCAGTACTCCACCAACATGGCCAGTGCCGATGAAGCTGTTCTCAGCGTTACTATCCCACTTCTATGTCTCCTTGAAAAAACACTTTGGGCCATGATGGAAGAGGATGTGGCACAGGAGGAGGAGGAGGAGGAAGAGGGGTCATTTCCACGGTTATGAGGCCAGTCATTCACAAGTGGCTCGGAGGGTGGGTTCCTGCACCAGCATAGACCAGGTAAAAAATAATCAAGCCAGGGCACAGTTCTGGAGGATGAGGAGGACGAGGAAGATCATGAGGAGGAGGAGGAGGAACAGCAGCAGGGTGGCACCCAACGCAGCTCGTGGGCATTACTGGAACATGGCTGGGGGGATACAGAGGACATAGATGATACACCTCCCACAGAGGACAGCTTGTCTTTGCGTCTGGGCAGCCTGTCACACATGGCCAACTTCATGCTGCAGTGCCTGCACAACAACAGCTGAGTTGCCCACATTGTAACTTGTTCTGATTACTGGGTGGCCACCCTGCTGGATCCCCATTACAAGGACAATGTGCCGTCCTTAATTCCCTCACTGGAGCATGAGAGGAAGATGCGTGACTACAAGTGCACACTGGTAGACGCACTGCTGAGGGCATTCCCAAATGACACAGGGGGGCTCAGTGGAAGCACAAGGCGAAGGCAGAGGAGGAGGAGGAAGAGGCCGCCAACGCAGCTGTGGCACCGCCAGCACCTCAGAAGGCAGGGTTAGCATGGCCGAAATGTGGCAAAGCTTTGTCAGCAGCCCGTCACAACAAACAGCAGCACCAGCTGATAGGCAAGGTCTTAACAGGAGGCAGCATTTCAGCAACATGGTGGAACAGTATGTGTGCACATGCCTACACGTATTGACTGATGGGTCTGCCCCATTCAACTACTGGGTCTCCAAATTGGGCACATGGCCTGAGCTTGCTTGCACGGCGGGGGGCGTTATCACAGACAACCGCAGCCGCCTGTCCACAGCCAACGTGGACAAGCTAATGTTTATTAAAATGAACCAGGCATGGATCCCACAAGACTTGTCTGTACCTTGTGCACAATAGACATTTAGACCGGCCTCACACAGCCATTGGTATACTTGTTTTTTTGAATATGCCTCAATATTTTGGGGGCTACCCCAATTAGAAAAAAAAACCAAACAAACAACAAAAAGTGTTGGCTACCTCCTCCTCCTCCACCACCGCCACTTTCACCTACACTGCCACTGTCACAGCCTAGTCAACCTCTACGCTCCTACTCCACATCCACCCCCCTTCCCACTTTTATTTTTTTTATTTGATTTTAAGTTATTTTCCCTATCCCCATTTTTTTGTAGGGCACTTGTCCTACTCTTACCCCCATTTTACTTCCTTTTGCAGCCCTCTAGCACTTGCCAGGACTTTTTTACAAATATACTAAAACAATTCAGCGCTGTTCCAAACAAATGTTCTAACAGAAAAGCTGCTCAACACTTTTGGTAAACTTGCTAAACCCAAATAGATATATTAAATGAATAGATTGTGGAGCACTAAAAGATGCATATATAATACAAAAATAAGTCCTTTGGATTAAGCTTTCTGCCTTCAGACTTCTCTTATTATTCAATTATCCATAAAAACAGTCCATTGGGGTTCAGGGTCCGGGGTAAAGTTTGGGTCAAGTTCGGTACCGAACCCACCGAACCCTAAACATCCAGGTGTTCGCTCAACTCTACCCTAAGGTATCTAACATCTAAAGCTACTGTGGCTGTGATTGAGGCTGGAGGGTCATAGAGTTGATTATTTTCAATGTAAAAGCTACCCGATGGTTCTGAGTCATTGTTCTGCACACAAGCATCACTGACCTCTTATCTTTGGGGTCAGATCCTCTGGTAAGCAGGTGGAGTGTTGAAGCCGCTGGATCTGCACTGTGTATTGCTGGCACATGTAGATCACACATCACATAGTCTGCTTCCATCTATCTCCACTTCTGCCACAAATGCTAATCATGAATACGCACTCCAAATCCATATATATGTAAGTGTGCTCACAGACAATAGTATTTCAAAACCGTTTTTTTACATTTAATTTTTTTTATTATTAGTCATGTTTTGGTTGCTATTTATCAGTGCAACTCTTTTGTGTTTTTGCTGTTACTTATCTGCATCCTCATCTTGTGCAGTACTTCTGGGGGGGGGGGGGTCAAATTCTCTTTATTTGGATGTATATTCCTTTAAGTAACCTGGGACTGTGCCTGTAGATCTTTTACCTGGTCAAGCTCAGATACATATTTTTGTGTGTGTTTTTAATACTATTCTCTCTTTTAAAAGATAGGTGCTCTCAATCAGCTTAATATAGTAAAGGGGGTGGAAAAGGATACCCAATCTGTGAGGATGTTGGGTACTAGAAGTCTGCAAATAGGTTATACAGATTAATTTCCTGTGTTTAAATTAGACTGGAGTACTTTCAGTTCCAAAAAACTGTAACATCCTACAATGCATAATTCAAACTTGAAATAGCAAATGATAGACGAAGAGACAAAATGCAAAACAGAGGCAATTATTTGTGATGCAGAAATGGATCATAGATAGAGTTGTTAATTAGAATTTCAAGAGCTGATTACATGTTTATTAATACAGTCACAAAACATAACTGCGGGATAGGTTGTCATGTAGGAAGACATGTATTTTATATAAGAAGAATGTGATGCCAATTAATATTTTACAGAGAATGAACATGTTTACTCTTCTATCTCCTAGTTGAAAAGGAGAAGAAGAACCAGGGACCCTCTCTACAGATCAGCATTGCTTCTCCATGGGAGGGGAGAATAGCAATAACTAGAAACCAGGCAGAATTGGGACAGAATATAAAAAGTCAGCGGCATTTAAATTCATGCAGCGATTACAAGTAGCAAACCTTAGAATCAATGAGTCTCAGCTGTGATGAGTAAATGTATCCACTGGGTTTCAAATCCACATGAAACCAGGATAATTCATGGTCAATAGATAACTGTGATTACTGGGTGATGTGCTAAAATGTTTTCTTTTTTTTTTACTTTTTCTTTTGTGCCCCCTTCCACCCTTACCCCCTGCTACACTGATAAGAACTGAAAACATTTACCTTCACCTTCAGTGCTGTAAGAAACATTGTGGGTATTATGTGGTTTGTGTTTGTATTTGTTTTTGGAAGACATGAGTGTCTAAGGCTCGGTTCACACTGACCCAACTTGGGATCCAACTTGTGAGACCCCAAGTCATGTGACATGTTAGTCAATGAGAGCCTACTTAATTAGCCTACTTAATTAGCACTACTTAAGTCACTCTGAATTTAGAACAGGTTCCTGTACTACTTCAAGGTGACTTCTATCAGACTTGTGCCTCAAAGAAGTACTCAAGTCGCCAGGAAGTCGCCTGGCAAAGTCTCACCATTAAGCTCCGTACACATGCGTTGAATACCAGGTGACATTGGCTGGTTCAATGAAAACCGGCCGATATTCGGCCCGTTTATATGACAGCCGGTCCTACAGAAGCCAGCCATTTGAACAGCTTCTGTCGATTTGGTGGAGGGGCCGCCCCACTGTCAGAACACAACAGCTCAAGGGGGGAAATTGCTGTACTAACAGCAGACCGTTACCCGTTGGGTTGAATGGAAAAAAACTCATAGTGTTTACCAGGCTTAAGTTACGTGACTTTTGGGTCTCGGCAGTGTGAACCGAGTCTAATTGATGAAGACATCAATAATTGCTACCCTACAAAAAAAGCCTGAGATGTGTAAGCAATTGGTGGCTATACTATCACTCCATACAACAGACAATTTCTAGTGGGACTATGAGTAAGACGTTTCCCTCTAGTGCCCAGCACTGGGACATCTACATCATTTCTTGACTGCCGAGCAAAGAATTTTCATCTGGTCAGCAGAGGATCTTGGGACTTGTAGTCCTATATTTAATACATACATGCTACAGTCACTGGGATTGTGTGTAAATTTGACAAGCACACTCCTGCCTATCAGATAGAAGCATTCGTGCGGCTGCGATACCGCCCGATTTCTTCCACACACATTGCTCGTAATTTTATTTAATTTTTTTAAATTCAGTTTCACAACTTCTTGCATCTCTTGTTGGAGACAATTAGAAAAGAGCAAGCAGCAAGAAAATCCATTCCAGTAATGTTCAGCCTGCAGTTCCTCTTTAATACTTGTACTTCTGATAGAGTGAGAGAGTGTGATAGTGGATAGTGGGCTTCTAAGAAGTCTTTCAAAATCATTGTTATTCAGTCACTGAGCTTACTACTTCTCCATATCTCTGAGCCTCATACCTACTCCAGGCTCATTACAAAGATTACATGGAGACGGAATGTGTCATGAGATGAAAGCATTTGGGATTTAAACTAAAAATAGTTCTTTGAAGAAAGTATTACAGCTGTTTGGAATTCATAATCAAACTCATTTTCTCCCTTCATATTAAAGCTTTCTTATATTAACATAATCATGTACTTATGATTCCAATTTTGACAGGTGTGAAATTTCACACAATGCCCACACATTTGAATTCATAAATTGATTTGCGTTATTTAGCTTACTGTTAAAGTAAATGTTTATTATGGTCTTTTTTTATTCTGGACTTTGCTAAACAAACACAATCTGTGGTCCAGTTGGATTGTCATTTGCTCTAAGCTGTATGTGTGTTATATTGTAATCTGTTTGGTAGCTTGCCTGTTCAACAGTTCTTCCAATCCTACATCTATCTGCTTTCTGTAAAAGTGCAGACATTACTCTAAAGGCTGGGCAACCGTGTGCTACTTTAGAATAAATTCAGAAAGTTTAGAGCTTGAGTTATATCTTTCAATGGCTTTATTCCGTAAAGTCAGAATAAACAAGAGTTGTAAGAAATGGCAAGCCATAGCTGAAAGAAAAATCAAGTGTGCAGTCTAAATGCAAAGCTGATGTTTTAACTATGTAGTTTTAGAAACATGAAACAGTAGGTGAGCACTGTAGTCCACGTCAATTCATGGATACCCTTCTACCATATAGGTTATGTCATCAAGCCGCACCACCTTAAATACACAAAATATTGCCCAGCTTGGGGACAAAGAAGCTTATTGATGACAATAGAGTGTGGGTATATATTACAAAATAGTATAAATGTATTGAAAAAATTACTGCAAAATCACATGACTTAAAATCAAGTATCCATAACGGGGAGTACCTTCCTCCAAAAAAGATATGTCACTGTGTGCCCGGTGGCACATGAACGGTGTCTATTGGTAACACAAAACACAAAAACACAACCAAAGAAAACACATAACATGTAACATTGACAAATGTCCGGACGCCAGATAGGTTGTCACACTGTGCACCACCAGGGGAAAACCCCCTATGTGTGTAGAAAAAAATATATTCAACTTAGGTGGTGCTAGGGTGTATCAACCACCCCTGGTGGCTCGAGCCAGTGGGGGATATGAGATTGGGGTTCCTATTGGGGATGCTGTGATAAATCTTCTCCACCAGTGCTGGTAATAGCCTGAAGGTTGCTCACAGATCCTGCGTATAATGTACGTGGGCGAGAATGGTTCCAAGTCCAGTGAGTATGGTTTGTCTCTGCCTAACAGTAACGGCCAATGGGTAGATGGATACTCCAGGCTGTGGTGTAGTCTAATAGGTGGGCACTAGCTGAATGATGGGGATTTCCCGCAGACTAGCACACATAGTTGGTGTATGGTCTGTCAGCATATCACTTCATATGTGCTGGTGTATTCCAGAGAACCAGTGACAATACTGTGTGAGGGATTCCATGGGAAATGTAAGCATAAAGCAGACATGTGTACTGCAGCCAGTATACTTTATCACCCCACTGGCTGTCTCCAAAGGATGGACCTCACTCCATTGCTGGAGCCATCACGTTGCTGTCTGGGTCATATGAATCCCCCTCGCTGGTTTGTCCTGTGTCACCATCAGCATACCATAGAGGACCAGTAACTAGTGTGGGTTCCGCCAAATTGCCATGTATACAGTCACAGTCCCCTCCGTATCGCCCTTACTTCCGGGATGGTTTCCGGCATCCCGGGCAGAAGTGACATCGGTGCATTTCGATGCGTAGCTTCATCTGGATGTCATGCGGCTGTTCAGGGGCTCCTTGTCAGTGTATCTCCTCCCCGAACTGCACTGTCCATATTTAAATGTTCTTAAAGGAGCTGGTTGTGTTCTCTACCAGCTACTATGCAACTCAATCTTTTTGGCAGGATCTCAGGGAGGAAAATTATAAAAACCAGGGTGCAAGGGAAAAAGTGGCAAAAAATAGGACATGGAGAATAGAGTAAACCAAAGTTCTTTCACCAATCTTCAAGTTTTATCACAGCATGCCACCTAAATGGTATGGCATTGTGTAAAAGGGGAAATTAGTAAAGCTGGTTAGTCAAACCAGCTATAGCGATTTGGGCCAGATGGAACAGACTTAACAGACATAACAGACATGGCCACAAACCACAAAAGGATACACCTCCGTGGTATTTTGGGGATATGCCTAGGACAATCCAACTTAATCCGGGTCCATATTTTAAAGATCCTACATTTCTGGAATCCCGACTTTGAAGATAGGTAGAACAAGGGGTTAGAGATTAAAGATTAAAGGCCAAACTTCAAACTAGGCAAAAACAGTTCCTCTCGGGTGGGATATCACCTCATACACTGTCTAAGCTACTTCTGCAGGAAAACCTGGAGATTAAGCTCAGTGTTTAAACCTGTTGGCATTAGAGTTTTGCTTATAAATCCACTGTTTTTCCTTCTGCAGAAATATAACATTGAAATCCCCTCTGCTTGGGGGCAACTTCAGCATATAAATGCCCTTTACCCACATGCCATCCTTATTCCCACTATGAAATCTGGTGAAATGCTTGGGCAGGGGTTTATCGGGATCTTTCTCTATAATTTCCCGCATATGTTCCCCTATGCGGATTCTTAGTTGTCTTTTTGTTTTTCCAATGTATATTTTGTTACAGGGACAGGTCAGCATGTATATGACCCTGGTGGTAGCACAGTTAATTAGGTCCTGTATCTGATAATTTTTCTTGCCTTGGGCATCCCAAAAGGTATCAGTTCTGTCCACATACGGACATACTTGACAGTGGCCACGTGCGAACATCCACTTGCTCCTGGGATAGTCAGAGAGCCATGCTCACTGGGACTTTTGGTGAACTCCAATCTAATCAGAGTGTCACCCAAATTTTTGGCCCTCCTTGCCGCCATCATGGGGCTGGGTCCTACAAAGTCTGCCAGTCCTGGTGTGTTGGTTAATATGCCCCAGTGCTTTTTGAGGATCTTTTTAACGGTATATCACTGGGCCCTGTACTGGGTTATTGCCCTTACTGGGCCGGGGTTCTCCTTGTTGTCCTTTTGGGCTTTCTTTCAAGTAGAGTGGTCCTTTCATATCGTGCCACTTTTTGTTTTGCCCTTCTCAGCTCTCTATGGGAATAACCCCTGTCGCTAAATTTCTTATAAAGGTCATCACTCTCTTTCCTGAAAACCTTGGAGTCAGAGCAGTTCCTCTTGATACGTAGGAGCTACCCTACCGGGATGACGTCCTTTTGCCATCTAGGGTGGTGACTTTCGGCACACAAAAGCGTGTTTGCTGATGTCCCTTTTCTATAGGTACGGGTGACAATTGAATTTCCCTCAATGCCAATCCACAGGTCTGAAAAGGACATTTCTTGTTGATTGCATGTATAAGTTAATTTGTTGCGGTCATTGACATTGAGATCCTGAATAAACCCATGGAGCTGTGCTTCACTTCCACTCCAGATCATAAGCACATCCTTGATGTACCTCAGCCAGGTATGTGCATAGGTGCACATGGCTAAGGTGCATTGGCGACCATAAACCACCTCCTCCTCCCATAATCCAAGATGGAGGCATGCATACGATGGAGCCCATGGGGCACCCATCGAGGTGCCTTTCACCTGTTTGTAGTATTTGCTCAAAAACTGAAAATAATAATTTTCAAGAGAGTAAGTAGCTCCACCAGAAACTCATTCTGTGGTGCATTCTTAGTGTAATTCCTCTCCAAGAATATCTCTACCGCCCGCACCCCCCAATTGTGGGGGATCGAGGTGTACAGAGACTCGACATCTATACCCACAAGCCAGACCTCCTCCTCAATCTTCAGGTTGCCATTTTTTTCCAGGGCATGTCTTGTGTCCTGTACATAAGATTTTAAATGGAATACCATGTCCTTTAACAAGGAATCCAAATAACCTCCTATCCTCTCTAGAGGTCCTTTTATGGCCGATACAATGGGCCTTCCTGGGGGGGTTCTCCAGGGATTTGTGTAGTTTGGGTATTATATAGAAGATAGGAACCTTATATTCTTTAACCTGCATGTACTCAAATTCTTGCCTACTGAGGAGGCCCTCCTCTTTTGCCACTTTGAGTCTCCCATTGATTTCTTTTGCCAAATTGGGAAAGGGGTCACTGTCCAGTCACGTGTATGTCCTTCTGTCTTCCAGGAGGCGTTTGACCTCCTTCTCATAGTATTCTTTGTCCACTAGGATGTTGTTGCCCCCTTTGTCACTTTGTTTGATAACAATTTCCTTTGCCTCATTCAGATCTCTTATCGCATGTCTCTCTTCTCCAGTTAGATTGCCCCTCCTCGTCCAGTCCACCTTCTGCAGGTCTACCTGTACCATCTCTAGGAACAAGCTCAACCATTTATTCTTTCCTGCGGGGGGCATCTTAGTGGATTTAAAGTTGGTTTTCCTTCTGTAGGTTCCTTCCTCCATCTTTATCTCCCTATTCTCTTCTAAAAGGGAATGCAAAATCTCCAGAATCTCTCCATCTTTCTCATTTTTATTTATGGCCCCAGCCTCCTCCGGGGGTTTCCCTATGGGAATGCAGGAGCCGCAAGTACACTTTGCGTGCAAAGAGAGTAATGTCCTTATATATATTAAATTCGTCCATCCCATTATTTGGGGAAAAGGACATCCCTCTTTGCAATAATTTGTCTCATTTCAAGAGAGAATCTGGAGAGATTAATAACCTTCATGTCTGATTCCTGTGCAGCACTGTTTACTTGTCTTTCTGAGTCCTTTGACTTCTTGTCTGTATCATCTCCTTCTCTGTCTCCCTGGCTTTTTGAGTTAGTTGTTTTGGACGTGCCCCTTGTGCGGTACTGCTGTCTTTTTTTTGTTTTTGGAGGTAAGCTGCACTGTCCCCTGCTGCTTCCCCCCCCCCCCCGGCTCTAAAAAAGTCACGGATCGAGTGTCTGCCTCATCATCAGTGTCACTATTTGGTCTTCTCCCTCTAGAACGTGAATAGGATTGCTGTCCACGCCTTCTGGACCTATTCCTATTTCGTCTATTTGTCAGATCGAATATCTCTCCCTTTTTCCAGTCGCTAAGGTCCCTTCTATATTTGGATTGTTTAGTTATTTTGAGGTTCTCTTGGGCCTTTTCTATTTCCTTTTTGAGTTTGTCACTGTACTTATGGAAATCCTCCATGTCTTTAAAGGGTTCTTGTCCTTTGAAGCTATCTTCAATAAGTTGGGAGAGTACCCCCAGTTGGATTTTCTCTTCTTCTACAATCAATCTCATAAACGCCACCCCGTGGTCAATACAGAGTGATTTCCATTGGTTAAGAAATCTCTCATTATGGAGATGCTCAGCAGGAACCACTTTGTCTCTCAAATCCCTTGGTATTATTTTATGCTCAATATAAGTCTCTAGGAATGAGACATCCCATTTCGTATTGAGATGTTTGGTCAAAGGTTTTACCTGTTCTTTAAACCGATTTTTAATTCCTTCCTCCTGACTGGGCGAGGCTGTTACATCCTTCTGAAATGCTTGACTTATCTCTTTATCTATATCCTTGTACAAATGTAATTACTTCCAGAAAGATCCTAACCCACCACAATCAGAGGTATATCTAGGGTTATGAACAAATCACCTAAGAATGTATAACCTGTGATCCTAAAGTAGACAGTTTTAGAAACATGAAACAGTAGGTGAGCACTGTAGTCCACATCAATTCATGAATACCCTTCTACCATATAGGTTATGTCATCAAGCCGTACCACCTTATATCCACAAAATATTCCCCAGCTTGGGGACAAAGAAGCTTATTGATGACAATAGAGTGTTGGTATATATTACAAAATAGTATAAATTTATTGAAAAATTACTGAAAAATCATATCCGTTATGAATACTTGATTTTAAGTCATGTGACACTACCCCCCACTAGTTTGGGGCATAGATATTGATTAGTGTCATTTTGTGACTGTTTATGGTTATGTAATAATTATATATCTGCCATCTGGATCGGTGAAATGAGAATGCAGCTGATATGCAACCGTATCTCGGATGGAGATCAATACGCCTTTGCATTTAGTATCGGAATGTGTGAAAAAGGAATGGCGAAATTTCGGGTGGGAACACTTAGCGGCTTTATGATGCATAAAATTAGTTTCTTGTAAGCATATGATATCACTTTTAGAGGTTAGGGGTTCTTTCCACATCAATGATTGCTTGAATGGGCTGTTAATCCCTTTAGCATTTAAAGAAAGTATTTTAAGGGCCATATCAACAGGTAGGGAGAGTTTGCCTCGTTAGGGATGCATCAGGCGGTGCGAGAAGTTCACACCGAAATTGAATTAACACAGTAATCATCATTTGAGTTCCACAGTTAGGTATCTGGAGGTTGTTTTGTGGGGGAATGAAGGTCCCCATCCAACAGAGATGTAGTTTGTCACGGTGATTGGGAGGGGAGGGGATGGGGTAGGGTCGGATAAGAAAAGGAGGAGAAAGAGCAGAAGAGAAAGGTAGCAAGAGCAGGTTGTGTGCCAAGCACAATTATTACTCTGGGAGGGAGTAGAGAACTGTATAACTGATTTGTTAAACATTAATATAAAAGTTTTAACCATGCACTGTGAGTATAGTTGCAGCACAGGGGAACAGGTGCTGAGTCAGAACAATTACTGGGCTTGGTGAATGTCAGGTATAGTCGGAAACAAGCTGTTGATCAATCAAGTGGTGTTTACCTTATGCCATGACTCAGGGAGGCGGTGTGCGGGAGCATCAATTGAGGTCGGGTGTTTTGATAGGGGATAAATGCCCCAGTTTTGGAGTTGTTTCAGATCCAGAATAGTAACTGCATTGCCTAGGTGTGTGGCCGTCACTTTAGCAAGGAAGCCCCATCAGTATGGGATATTGTGGTTCCTAAGGACTGTGGTAAAGGGGGAGAATTCCTTTCTTTTTTGCGCAGTGGCTGCAGATATATCTGCGCATATTTTCAGTTGGTTGTATGGATCGGGTAGAGCAAGGTTTCGTCTGGCGGTTTGCAGTATGCGCTCTTTCACTTGGTAAAAGGTGAGGCGGGTGAGCGCGTCTCTTGGTTTGTCCTCAGGGACGTGTGAGGGTTTGGGGATCCTATGTGCTCTGTCTATGGCCATATCCATTTTGTAAGTGCTGGGTGTAGGCCCGAGAAGAGCTGGTGGAGGATTGCCGGAAGGTCTGCTGTGGCACATATTTTGTGGGATGCCCCTAATTTTGAGGTTGTTCCTTCGGGAACGATCTTCGAGGTCTATTATTTTTGCAGACATGTGTTGTATTTGTTCTTTTTGGGCTTGATGGCCATTCACCAGATCATTATATGCTATGGCATATGTGTGGAGTTGATTCTCCATAGTATCCGTACGATCTCCAAGATCATCAATCTGGGTCTGGATATGTGAGAGCGATTTGTTCAGATCTTTCCTAAGATCTCTTTGTAGTGAGAGCAGCATTTGTTTCAGTGTGTTTTCAGAGACCGGATTATCAGTAGTGGGCAAGGCCGCTAGGGAGGCACTTTGTTCTACATCATGCTCTGTTTCTGTGTCACTGTGCTGTTGGTAGGTGAGGTGTTTTTTACTCACCGGTGCTGGTTGTGAGGGTGATGAGAAGGGGGATGATGCAGCCCTCTTCTGGGGATCAGAGGATCTCTTCTCAGGAGGTGTGGTGCAGTCCATTAGGGGTGATGAAGAGTGAGGAGGGGATACCGAAGCAGCTCTGTTGTGATCTGCGAGCCCCATGCTGCATCTGGCGTGGGCACCATCTTGTGAGTTCCGGCCTGATGCTCCGGGGAAGAACTCCGTTAGCTTACGGGGTTCTGGCGGCTGGTTTTTCTTCCACGACATCCCTGAGTGTCCTTATACGTTGAACCTGCAGTGGTAATGTATCAGGTGGGTGGTGGATTTTATACATTACAGTAGGTCCCCCCATGGCTGCAGCAGAGAAGGGGTTAATCTGCCATCTTAGTTCAGGATCAGATTTGCCCCCAGCGCTGGTGGGCTGTTAGTCACTTATGTGTATTGCGCTAGAGGCGGATTACTATTAGTTTTGGTTCTGAATTAAAGCTTGGGTAATAAGATGTTATGTTCTTATGTTCGTGGGTGTACAAAGATGGCTGCCACCCTAGGCCTCAGAGTTTTACAGCGGCATCGGCTCTTTGTTGTGATCTTCTACCCCTCAAAGAGAGGTGCAGAGGTGGCGAGGCTGTTGTTGTTGTACTCTCTTTGCGCCCCCGGGAGTTCCGTTTGGCGTCAGAACTAACGAGGCCGCGGCTTCACAGCCGGCGCAAGGCCTCTGCGCGCCGCAATATAAATGGCGGGATGCGGGTAGCGTTCGGCCCGGATTATTCACAGGGCAGGTAGATGAGCTGGGGAGCTGTGTGGATGGTTATTTGTACGGTGCTGATGCGAACATAGCCTTTGACATTGATATAGTCAGAAAAAACATTCTCTTGACTCACCAACAGCTGCATTTGCTTTGTCACCCAGAAATATACAATTGACCCAAAATTTAGTGAATCCTAAAATGTGTCCCTTATCATTCATGTGTGATGAGGATCTAAAAGGGGGTTTATTGTTTAGCTGAATGACAATGTACATGTCGGTAATGGCATTACAGGGGGTTGGGAATGTTGCCCCATATTCCTTTGAACCCTATACCAGTCAATATATGTGGGATCCTTAATGACTCTTTAATAGTGGGGACACCTCACTCTAGAACTCAGAGAACAACTTTCCTGGATTGCCCAGTGGATTGGAGTGGATGCCTACATTTAATCACAAGGTCACTTGCCCACATAGACAACTACTTACAAGGATGAATATGCCATTTTGGTACACATTGTGTATTGCCAAAGAACCCCATCTAAACCACCAGCAAATTAATAATATAGACAACCAGAGGTGCCGGCACATATTTCTAGGCATCTTCTAGAGTTTCTGGGAAGCCCAAAAGCTAGAGGAACAATACTATACATGCACTAACTTCAACTAAGAAGTAAGTTCTTTAATGTCATGGATGACCTCACTGACCATTAAAGGAGCAACAGAAGTGGGAAAATGCACACTTCTTAGACTGTATATGCATATTAGTACTCCCTTGGTAGATTTCAGGGGCATTTGCAAACCTTGAAGATAATGAAGGTATGTGGAGGCATCTGTGAATGTTTATATTGTTAGAATTTACTTTAGAATTTGCTTTAAGTTGTAATACTCTTCCAAGTATTAAAATACATTTCATGATTTGTATTCAGTTATTTTAATAATGAAACAGAAAACAACTATGTAATTCAAAACACTTACCAAAATCCCTTCAGATGCTAAATCACGGAGGATGAAAAAGTCATATATCACTAATCCGCAATTTATCACTAATCGTATGATGATTAGCAATTAATCACTTAACTCAATCTCAGTTACGTTTACAGTTTTCAGTTCATTAATTCTCTAAGCACAAGACATTTAAAGGAATGATGCCATATAAATTTCTGATTGTATTCATTTACTTTTAGTAAAATGACAAGGTTTACCATATTTTTTTCACTAAATTATACAATAATATTATATAACAAGACATGTTAAACGGTTGTTTGTCATTTTAACTACCATAACAGCTTTCTAGCTGTTGGCTTCTTGTCTAATGAAAAAAGAAAGTCCTCCCTCAACAATTATTTCCCTGGTACAAATATCAGAATAAACTTGTCTTATTTCATTCTGTGAATGCTTGTTCCTTCTAACAATGGGAAATTAAATATGAATGAGGCAGAAGGTATAACCAACTGTACTACAAAGATAGCTGTCCTGAAGTATTGTCCAGTTTGTACAGAAATGGTATGATTACTAAGTAAATCTGTGCACAAGACACCTACATCTCTTCTTTGCATGACCACAGCCTATATACATGAGCTTGTGTTTGGAAGGCCTCCTGTCACTTAAGTGCACAGTGGAGATCATTAGAGGCCTTGGAAGGAGCAGAAGTAATAAGCCATATAATGGAAAGTGTCAGAAAAGAGGACTTGAATTCCTTTTGAGGACCTTTGGTCTCGTATTAACCTACTGTATTTGAGAAAATAGTGTCTACACTGAATAATAGCGTGTCAATGAATAATAGCGTGTTTACATTTTACAAAATCTTGGCCCTCTTTGGATCTCATACTATTTGCTGAATTTTGAAAACAATCTTCTCATTATTTAATTTCTGTTGTTTGGACCTATGGTGTTCTCCTCTCCTTGCCCCCACCCCCATCCCTTTCCTTTTTTTCTTCTTTTCCTTTCTGTAACCTTTTTTTCCTTTTCCCCCCACTCCCCTCTTACCCACATAAAGTGCAGGATCAATAGATCACTGTCACTTTACAAAACACAGAACACAAAACTGCAGCATTAGCAGAGTCACACCTGATCCCTGCTAACGCTAACAGTTAATTTTTTTTGGTAGCGATTGAAGAAGTCTCTGACAACCAGGTGCTTTTTTACCTGTGAGTCACACATTACTAAAAAGAGTGAGTTGCGGTCATATCGGTCCACTGACCCAATTCACCTTATGCCCATGTTCTCTGCTTCCATGACCAGGACTCGATACAAGCAAATCTTGCGGTTCATGCATTTCAATGACAATGAACTCTGTCATCCTCGGGGTGCCCCTGAATATGTATTATTGAATATATGGACTTCATAAAATCTGGCCCCTCGTAAACCACTTCAACCAACAATTTGCAGACTTGTTTATTCCCGATCAAGATGTCTGCATTTATGAGTCCTTGATTACATTTTCTGGCCGCCTTGTATTCATACAGTTTCCCCCCAAGAAGCGTGGCAGATATGGGGTCAAGATGTATAAGCTCTGTGACAGGGCAACAGGCTATACATATAGTATCCAGGTTTATGAGGGAAAAGATAGAAGTGTAGAAGTGTGGAGCCCCCCAGACTACATAGGGAGCAGCGGCAAGATTGTTTGGGACTTGGTGTCACCCTTGTTCGGAAAGGGGTACCATTTATATGTGGACAACTTTTATACAAGCGTGCCACTTTTTAGACACCTCATTCAATCAGGAATTGGCGCATGTGACACCATGACATATAATCGCCGGGGCTTCCCCCAACGGCTTGTAGATACCCGACTTAGACAGGGGAGAGAGTCTGCTTGAGGTCCAACATATTGCTTGCCGTGAGATGGAAGGCCAAACGGAAAGTTTTCATTCTGTCTTTCATTTACGCAGACACGGCAGTCCAAATTACTATGGCAACTGGTGTTATTGAGAAGCCCCTCTGTGTCCACGAATACAAGCTTAAAATGGGAGGGGTGGACTTCAAAGACTAGATGATGGCGCCGTACTTAATTGCCCGTAAGGCCAGACGCTGGTACAAAAAAGTGTCTGTATACTTATTTCAGTTGGCTCTGTTCAATGCTTATGTGCTATACAAAGTGTCTGAATGGACTGGATCCTTACTTAAATTCCAGGAAGAGATCATAACAGCCCTTCTGTTTCCAGGTGGTGAGGTGGCCCAACTTTCCAATCTAAATGCAGTGAGAGAATTTTTTGGATATCCTCCCTGGTACCCCTACCCAACGATTACCCCAAAGATGTTGTGTCTGTAGAAGACGCAGATTTAGGCATGACACCCGCTATTGTCCCTTCATTCCTGACCAACCTGGTCTCTGCATCGGGGAATGTTTACGTTGCTACCACACACTAGTGGAGTATTAGCATAGAGTACAGCACAGCGCAGTCCTAGGGCATACTTTCAAACAGGGTCTCGAAAGATGTGATGGCCAATGCATTTTGAGACACCCGAACCTAGTACCTTTACAGTTAAAAATAAAAGTGTAAAAAAAGAAATATATATATATAAAATAAAAAACAAAAATAGTTCTTGTTTTATTGTTGTTCTCTCTCTATTGTTCTGCTCAGTCTTACTGTATTTTTTGCTTAACTGTAATGTTTTATTGTTACTGTGTTTTATCGTGTTTGCTTTGCAGGTATGTCATTCTACTGTTATACTGTACTGTTACTGTGTTTTATTGTTAACCATAGCTTGCTTTGCAGGTACACCATTCAGCTGCAGCACTGATTTGTTTATTTTGACAGTGTTTGCTCTCATGATACGTAAATCAGCAACTCCAGCTCTGTAGGAGGTGATTTCACCACCACAGTTAAAAAAAGAGCATATATACCAAAGCATAGGGGCAGGGGTGGACATAGGGATGGACTGCCCCTATGCGTTGGCACATATTTTTATTTACTTTTCTTGGCAGAAATTTTTTCATCCATATTGACTGAATTTTTTCAGCCCATCATTACAAATGGATGGATGCAGGGAGGTATTCTAATGGTAGACATACCACCAATTGATCAATATGAATGGAGGAATCTGTTCTCTTTTTTCCTTTAACCCACAGGCTGCATGAAAAAAAGGACATTACAATATATGCCCAACAAGGTCCAGCGACATACTGGTATGTTGCTGGACTTTGAGTGCCTGCAGGTTTAGGTATCATCTTGGTATCGCGGTCTGCTTTCATGTAAAATCAATCCTAGTGACTAATTAGCCACTAGACTGCTTTTACAAGCAGTGGGAGGGAACACCCCCCCTGCTGCCTTCCTTGGTTTTCTCGGGCTCCCCTGTCCCACTCGGGAACCCATAAATGCAGCTGGTGGTTTCACCAGCTGACCATAGAGCTGATCAGATACCAGGATGGCTCCAATCATCTTTATAGCCTAAGAAACCGGAAGCTACGAGCATTACATGACTTCAGTTTCACCGGATATAAACAGCGACATTGGGAAATTGGAAAAGCATCTTATCACACCAATCTTGGTGTGATCAGATGCTTTAGGGGCAGAGGAGAGATCTAGGGTCTAATATTTAAAAAAAAGAGTACCTGTCACTACCTATTGCTATTATAGGGATATTTACATTCCCTGTGATAACAATAAAAATGATTTTAAAAAAATGAAAGGGACAGTGTAAAAGTAAAATAAAAAAACAAAATAAATAAAACAAATTAAAGCCCCCCTGCCCCCCCCCCCCCCGTGCTTGCGCGCAAAGGTGACCGCAAGCATCGGTCTTGTGTCGTATGTAAACAGTAATTGCACCATGCATGTGAGGTATCACTGTGAATGGCAGATCAAGGGCAGTAATTCTAGCAGTAGACCTCCTCTCTAAATCTAAAGTGGTAACCTGTAGAGGCTTTTAAAAATGTACGTAGCTTGTCACCGCTGCACAGGAATGTGTAATTTTAAAGCATGGTATTAATGTACTCGGCATAAGATCATCTTTTACATTTTACCAAAACATTTGGGCAATATAGTATGTTTTTTGTGTAAAATTCAAAAAAGTGTTTTTTTTTTCATAAAAAATTGCTTTTGAAAAATCACTGCGCAAATACTTTGTGAAAAAAAAATTGCAATACCCACCATTTCAATCTGTAGGGCCTCTGCTTTAATATATATATATAATATTTGGGGGTTCAAAGTAATTTTCTAGCAAAAAAATATAGTTTTCATGTAAACAAAGAGCATCAGAAAGTACTTGGTGGTCCAAGTGGTTAGAAGAGTGGGTGATGTGTGGCATAAGCTTCTAATGTTGGACATAAAATGCCAGAAAGCCTCCCCATAGATTAGGATCTACAGAGAGCCTCCCCATTGCATCAGGGTCTACAGAGAGCCTCCTCATACATCAGGGTCTATAGAAAGCCCCCCATACATCAGGGTCCCCAGAGAGCCCCCTTACCTCAGGGTCCCCAGAGAACCTCCCCATACATCAGGGTCCCCAGAGAGCCTCCCTATACAGCAGGGTCCCCAGAGTGCCCCCCATACATCAGGGTCCCCAGAGAGGCTTCCTATACATCAGGGTCCCCAGAGAGCCTCGACATACATCAGGGTCCCCAGAGAGCCTCCCTATACATCAGGGCCCCCGAGAGCCTCCCCATACATCAGGGTCCCCAGAGAGCCTCCCCATACATCAGGGTCCCCAGAGAGCCTCTCCATACATCAGGGTCCCCAGAGAGCCTCCCCATAAATTGGGGTCCCCAGAAAGCCTCCCCATACATCAGGGTCCCCAGAGAGCCTCCCCACACATCAGAGAAAGAGGGGGTGGATGAGAGGGGGTGAAAGAGCCCACCATTGCATCAGGGTCCACAGAGAGCCCCCCCTTACATCAGGGTCCCCTGAGAGCCTCCCGGTAAATCAGGGTCCCCAGAGAGCCTCCCCATAAATCGAGGTCCCCAGAGAGCCTCCCCATACATCAGGGTCCCCAGAGAGCCTCCCCACACATCAGAGAAAGAGGGGGGTGGATGAGAGGGGGTGAAAGAGAGACCCCCTAGCCCTGCCTGCAGTCCCTACTGTCCCAGCCTCTGTCTGCGTGGGTGTGTGTGTGTGTTATCCACCTACCTCCCACCTGTCCTCAGTCAGCCTTTTTTCTTCCTGTTCCATGACAGTCACAGCGAGCTAGGAGAGGAGCTTGAAGAAGGAGTGCAGGCTCTTGGAGGCACCGGGAATGCTGCTCAGGGTGGTGGTGAGGCCTCGTCTTCTCTCTCTTACTCCCTCGTGGGCTCTTCCCGGCTGCCCAGGCTTCCCCCTCCCTATTTGAAGATGCCACTGCCCTGCACCCCACCGCCACTGGACCAGCAGAGTCTGCTCCAGTCCAGGACCATAACAAGGGGGCTGAGCTCAACTCTTTAGGCCACACAAGTACTAGCATGGAAGAGGAGGAAGTGGAACCCTCCTCCGCTTTGAATGCTGAGCAGGGAAGGAGTCACGGCCATGATGTCACTGGTTGCTAGACACTAGGCGGCTCTAGCAACTAGTGACCAGGAGTAGAGTCAGGTGGAGGTGTGGGTGGAGCTGGAGCCAGTGCTACCGCGGCTCAGTCTGCCCCTGCCTCCTGCATTCCGGACCGGGACATACCAGAACTGCATCCACTCGGTAAGAGACTCGGGGCTATGGGCCTCAGACTCGGGGCTATAGCCCCAATAGCCACCCCCTAGCAACACCCCTGGTGCTGGGACTCAATAAATGCATCTCTCTGGGTGAACTGAATTGCTGCCGGAATAACTTGAATAATAATTATTAATCCTCATCCTCCCACATCTATATCACTACAATTAGTCCGGCTTAGACAGTATATACCATGCCTTGCAAATTCCCCTGGAATATGGAAATCATTGAGGTAGACACCTCAGCACCAGTAATCTCCATATCCTTTAGAGTCCTATGCTGAGTGGCTGGCTTGATGCCTTGTGAACACAGGAGGTCAGCTACTCAGCATGGGTGCCATTCAGAGAATACTTTGCATGTTCTGAATGAATGCAAAGTATTCACCGATTGGACAAATGGAGAGGTGGGCGATGATGTCACATTCCTCGCCTCCTCCAATCAGGGAATGCTTTGCATTCATTAAGAAAATTTGCATTTTATGAATGACACCTGTGCTGAACAGCCAACCTTAGCGTAGGACCCCGAAGCAAGTGGAGATCACTGGAATAGCATTGTCTACTTCAGAGTTTTTCAACTCTGGCAGAATGCCAGAATGTAAACTGAGTTGTGCATGTGCAGCTCAGGGTACATTTTGCAGAGGATTGCAAATAGGCAGATAAGTGTACTTTATTGCAGAAGAGATATTGCATGTCTCTTCTACAATAAAAAGCCTGCCTGATTGCAATTTATTGTTAAATTTAGCTCTGACAAGGATGCTTACAATGGCTAGTTATAAAACAAATGAAATACTGCGCTCAGAGTCACATATTTGTGACAGTTAAATGTTTTGGGACAGACCAGTTTTTTTTTCACCTGTAGACATTGCAAAGCATGCCAACAAGTGAATACCAGTATCAGGGGACTAAATACATTTAGGTCCACTGCTAATAATAGAGAATTCGAAAATAAGGAATTCATATCATGCAATACCACCCATGTGGTGTACACTTTAGAATGTCCATGTGGCCTTATGTGCATAGGTCCACTCGGTCTGCTCGGCGGGTATCAGCTGCAATCGGCTCTCCATGAGAATTACATCACTACATGCAGAGGCGTGGTTGTATGTTTCGGGGCACTGCCCCTTTGTCATACAATTGGGAGGAAGGAAGGGCTCGCTCCTTCTGAGTGACCAGTCCCCCAAAGCCTCAAAGGTGCTCCAGCCAACAGTCACAAAGTTGTAATCAGCTACAATGCAGGGCCCATAGTCTTGCATTGTATGTAAGGACAGAGACCCAAAGTGATAGAGAAAAAAGGAGGGCATATGAAGCTTGCCTGAGTGATGTATTCTCAACTAGTGTTGAGCGAACCCGGACTGTAACGTTTGGGTCCGTACCGAACTTTCGGGTGTCCGTGGCACGGACCCGGACCCGGACATTTCAAAAATCGTTCGGGTTCGGTCTGGGCTTGCTAAAAACTTTACAGGCCCAGGCCCAGGCACGGTGCCTGTGGGCTTTCAAGCCATGCCTGGGTTTGCAATGTCAGGCCCAAGCGAGTTGTGATCAACTCTTATGTAGTGAGTCCGTTCGAAGTATACGGGAGGAAAAAAGAGATAGTGAAACCCAGAGACAGGAATGTATGTTACGTTCTGATACCCGGGACGTAACATCGACTAATGTTGAAACACTGACAACCGACCTCGTGGAAACTCCGAAACCCCCTGACCAGTGAGTCTTCCTCGCTCGGGAAGGAAGGAGGGTTAACATACTGTTTCCCCGTCACGGGGCTTTGTATGTTGGTGCGGAG
>BLSH010384660.1:355015-365662 GCA_018402905.1 Glandirana rugosa | reverse complement strand
TATTTGATTTTAATTTATTTTCCCTCTCCCCATTTTTTGTAGGGCACTTGCCCTAGTTTGAAGATGATTTTAGAACAGTTATATGGCTTCTACCGTTAATTAATACTTTTCAGACACAGTTTGAAGATGATCCACATTCACCTCCATTTTTGCATTTTTTATGTTTTTATTTTTTTAAAAATATTTAAAGTTATTTCCCTGTCCCCATTTTTTTGTAGGGCACTTGCCCTACCCTTACCCCCATTTTACTTCCTTTTGCAGCCCTCTGGGGCTTTCCAGGACTTTCCTACAGCCATTTTTGTGCCTAAAAGTTTGGGTCCCCATTGATTTCAATGGGGTTCGTTGTCCGTGCGATCGTTCGGGTTCCGTCCGGACCCGGACTTTGTCCCGAAGTTCGGACGGACCAGCAGAACCCGAACGTCCAGGTGTTCGCTCAACTCTATTCTCAACTCAATTATCTTATATTTTTCCCAGCCTCCTCCAAATCTCCAAATTCCTTTTATTTGCTGATGCTGTCTAACTTTCTGTTCATTCTCGATGGTCCCAATGTATGTAGGAACATAGCCACTTTCTCTTGCTCGCTCCCAAGATGAATTAGGGACTATGGACTATTGGATTTGTAGTGTGCATAGAGCAGTGCACCCAACCTCAACTAACGTGCACTGCTGGTTCCAATCACAAGTAAGGGGGAAAAGGAGAGATACAAAAGCTCATGAAGGATGTTACAAGGAGGCAGAAAAACACAATAAGAAAAGATTTTATGAAAAATACATTACAGGACCATTAGGTAATTGATGTGGATTGATTATTTTTGGAGGATAAGGATGTCGTTTAGTGTCTTAGCATCTTTTAAAACTTCTTAAATTACATGTACAATTGTCTTTCATAATGGTAAGTGATTTATAAAATAAAGATAGAAAAGCAATCAGCATTTTTTTCTCTGTTTTAATAAAATGGCAGATAATTGGCACACATCCACCAAAAAAGATCTATTGTGTTACATGTGGCCCAGAAGCAGATGGTGATGATACAAATGTAACATTATTATAATTGAGAATGTCAAAATAGTTTCATGCAGATTCCAATGACTAACAGTAGTAATGTACAAGGTTAGCACATTATGTGGAATATCAGTATAATGACAGCTACAGCTTAAAGCCGACCGTTTATGAAGATGCAAAGTCCACTTGGCTTGAAGCCTCCGAACAAAGAAACACTAAAATTAAACTTCAGAAGTAAAATGTAAAACATTCTTCTACTGGGCTCCCCCTGAGTAAGGATAACTTCACTGGAGCTTCTCACAGGATCCCATGAAAGCCGAGGTCTCCAAACTCTCAAACTGTGCTAAACAAAGTGAGGAATATAAATACTGTATAACTAAAAAAAAAAAAAAACTGAATAAAATTTGTAAGAAAAAACAGAAATGTCCTTCTGTATTAAAACGGGGGAGATTAGCTCATGGGGATCAATTTTCCTGAGGAAAAATAGTCAGCATGCAGACATCTTTCTTTAAAATCTAGTGGCTTGCCAGGTTTATTGGTAAAAGATTTGCAGGTTAAAAACAAACAAAACAGAAAATAAGTCCTTGCCGCCTGGCGTTAAATTAAACAGTATAGTTTCCTCACTCTACGGTGTAGGGCTGGCCACAAAACATAAGACAAAATGAAAACCTTGTATTTTAAAGTCAAAACACAGAGCTCCCTGAGATCCCTCTCTGAGTTCCAGGTCAGAGCTCAAGTGAGATCTCTTCCTGATTATTTAAGCCACCTGCTGGTGGACTCCAGTGGACCACAATCCCCAGACTGGAAACCAGCCCTGTCATGGTGGCTGGTAAAATCTGGACCAGACTCTGTTTAATCCAGTCCACATGAACGCATACGAGGCGACAGGTAGTGTCCGTCTACCACTTCACCTTGCATACTAACACAGTCCTTATAATGAACTTGCTTTTTGATAGTGAAACATCAAAAATCAGTGTATCCACCTCTTATTTTGATCCTTTGTCCATTGTTTGGATGAATGTAACGATCTCCCTTCACCATCAAACTGCATTGTATGCAGCTAGGACAGGGAAAGGAGCCATTTTTCTTTTTGCTCAAAAGGTAATTTTGGCTTCAGGTTTTGTCCCCCTGTAGCCAAATTGGACATTGTGATCCACTGGAGTCCACCAGCAGGTGGCTTAAATAATTAGCTGCATACAATGCAGTTTGATGGTGAAGGGAGATAATTACATTCATCCAAACAATGGACAAAGGATCAAAATAAAAGGCGTTCACACATGTCACTCTTCGTATGCAATTTACATCATGATTTGCCCTTGCGGGCTATTATATGTGGGTGAAACCACTCAGAAAATGAAAGATAGAATTGCTCAACACAGCAGCTCGATCAGGAAAAAACAACCTGGGCTACCAGTACCTAAATATTTTAGTGAGAAAGGACATAAAGACTCTGAACTGCAGTTCATGGTTCTGGAGGAGGTACCTGGGAACAGAAGAGGGGGTGACAAGACTTTAAAATTGGAGCAAAGGAACATTTGGTAAAGATTGCAATCTCTGCATCCCAATGGGATGAATAGGGAGTATGATCTGTATCTATTTTTGTAACTTGGAATCATAATGACGGAGTATTAGTTTTTCTTGTAGGTGTGGACATACAGGAAAACAAAATGACAATAATTTGAATATCATATGGGGAAGATTTTCTGTGAATGAAAAGCTTAAAAATGTTACTATTGAAAAGATGATGTATACAGTTATGCCTGGGTTGGTTACTTAGTGAAGGAGATAATGTGAAGAACAATTTATTTGTACATTTTGTGTATTATGTAAAGAACTTGGCAGTCGTTATATGTGATAGATAGAAGGGGTTAAGGGTTTCTAGATTGGTGAATAGGGATGCACCTGTGTAGCTGCACCTGAAGGTGTGAGTATATAGCTTGGAAACTTTTTGCATATAGTTACACACGGCTTGATGAAGAACACGGTGTGTTCGAAACTGTATAGTTGCAGAATTTGTATGGAATACCACTGAGTAAATTTTTTGCATTGGAGAAGTATGTCCCATCTTTTTGTTTATTGAAACATCGGTGGATGATTGGAAGCCCGCCGTGACACCTATCCTAGATAATAGACTATGGTAATTCAGGAGTAACCCACCCCAACAGTGAATATTTTGGATATACACACAGGTAAAATATGAAATAAAAAACAAAATTTGGAGAGATCTTCTGGTTTGAGGTAATCAATCTAACTGTAAGCATTGTTCAGGTTCAAAAGTATTTCTTCAATTTAAAAAAAAAATCTCACTGAAAACTTTATATTTTTCTGTTGTAAAATGCAAAACATTTTTTTATGTTAATTTTGAACTATAAAATTTCAGTAGGGGCGTGGTTTGGCGCGCTGTGGAGATGGCTGCCTAAGAGAGGAGTTCCGGTTCCCCAGGGGAGAAACATAACCTTTAGCACAGTCTATCAAGAAGAATGGGCAAAATTGGTAGGCAATTGCCGTTCAACAACACCCCAGCTTCCCAACCAAGCAAAAATCTACCGGATTTATTCCACACGCAGCCCAGTACCTCGAGCGGGACGGGGACAACAAGGGGAAGCCCGCATCCCCACACAAAGACACCTAAGATGGCGGAGAACACGTCCAAGCAGAAGGCACAGCCTGACCAGGAGACCCTGATGAACCTTCTCCAACAGGTTCCAAAAATGTCAGACTTGCAACTTATCGCATCGAACATCAAGGGAGCCCTGACCGATGCCGTAGTGGAACTCAAGGAAGAGCTACGGGGTGTATCGGACTGGCTGGAGCAGGTGGAACGGGCTGTAGGGCGCCATGATGCGGATATCATAGACCTACAAAAATACGCGGCTCAATATCATTATCAAATGATCGACATGCAGAGAAGATTAGAAGACCTCAATAATCGAGGAAGAAGGAAAAATCTTCGGATCCGGGGCATCCCCGAAACAGTCGAGCATGATCAGATCCCATTGGCTCTTCAATCCCTGTTCAACAGTCTCATCGAACGCGCCCAGGACTCACCCATCGAATTTGAACGAGCTCATAGAGCCCTCAGGCCGAAAGGCAGAGAAGGAGACCCACCAAGGGACATCATATGCTGTTTTGTCGATTATAAACTGAAAGAGGAAATAGCATATAGGGCGAGGGAGCAGGAGGAGATCCGCTTCAACGAAGCCAACATTAAAATCTTCCAAGACTTATCGCAAATTACCTTGGGTCACCGCAGAGCTCTCCGGCCTATCCTAGAGGCACTGAAGGAACGGAGGATCATCTACAAATGGCGCTTCCCATTTGGCTTATGTGTCACAATCCAAGGGCGCTCTTTCACTATGCATACCCCGGCTGACCTTCCACAATTCTTCGAATTCACCAATCTACCCGAGATCCCGGTGCCAGACTGGTACAGAGAATTCACAATTCAGGAGTCCTGGAAAGATCACCTCCCGCCCGTCCCCGAGCAAAACACACCAAGACGCCGCCAACCCTTCACCCCCTATCGCAGAGGAAGAAGGGACCGGATCCCAGCTGCTGCTCCCGCCGCACCCGAGGCTCCTGTGGCTGAATAGGCCATTCAGAGAAATATCCAAGAAACGTTCCAGTCGAACTCAGATAAGTACATTTCTAACATATCCCATCGCCCCTGACTCTGCCCCGTCCCTATGTGACGATGCCTAGCATGGCCACCCACAACCACCCCATGGCTGACTTGTACCCCATATTTTTGACTTAACCCGGTATGGCGTCCCCCTGAGTAGCAGACACCCACACTGGCTGTATCACTCCACTGGCCCTCTACCTGTGTTCCTGGTTCACTGAGGCTTCCCAGAACACTCCACACGACCAAACGCTATCCGGTTAGATCTCGTTCAGATCTGGGAACGGACGGTTTAACCCCTCACCCGGATTGCTCCAGACTGCTACCAGCTGTCTGGAATGGCTGCCACATGACCATTAGCCGCAGACTTAGAGAGCACACTCAGGCAGCACATACATGATGACCGCCTGAGAGTTCCACCAAATAAGACAATCCGAGGATAATCCCGGAGGCTGCTGGCCCAGGAACTTGCCTAAGATTTGGAGACATCTCTTTGCTCCGTTTGAGATGCCCTAGAGACCTCAGACGGACGTAGCCTAAGCAGTGACTCATGTGGATCCCGGGAGAGAACGACCGGACCCCTATCGGTGTCTCCAGAATCCCTGACGAGCTCTGACTGCGAGCTCTCTCCCATAAAATGTCATTCTCAAATCAGGGAAGAACACAAACGCTTTCTAAGCCACACATCCTCGTCACTGAATTGAAAGGTGATACCGCTGGGAAACACTGAACGGGGCGTCATGCTGGGGGGAACATGCCGTGCCTATGGGGGGGTGCACGGGGGACCGGGGCTCACTGTTCGGGCCCCTCTCCCCCATGTACACTCCTGCCTATCCCTGGAATTGACAGATGTACTTCTCACTCCAATGTTCAGATATACTGTTGTTTTGCATTGTATGTTGCCCTACCTAGTTGCATGTTACTGTAGCTATATGAGTAGACTGTATTATATTTACAATGAAGTTAGACCACAGTTTCTCCCCTACATGGGAGCCTTTTCTCCATACCCCGTGCTAGACCAGACACCCCACCTTCAGCCCGGCTTATCCGGACTGTCCCTAGAGAGGTTCCCCCCCAAACAGTAGTGAATTGGGAAACTTCCTCTCGATAATCACTAAACCCTCTCAGTCCAAGGGTTACCCTTGCAGCTACATTCTAAACAGACCTCCTGCATATCACAGGGATCCCCTCCCCCTTTATCCCCTCTTATCTCTTACCCCCCCCCCAGTGCAATTTTTTTAATAGCACACTACCGTCTAAACCCTCTGCCTCGGCTACACGTCCACGCGGCTCACCAAAATGCCCAATCACTACACGCTTAAAATAATGTCCCTAAATATAAGGGGTTTAAATACACCTGAAAAAAGGTCAGCGACTTTAAGAGAAATTCATAAACAGAAGATCCAAATTGCATTTCTACAAGAAACGCACTTCAGAAACCCTGAAATCCCGAAACTCAACGATAAATATTACCCCACAACATACCATGCCTCCTCCTCCAAAGCCAAAACCAAAGGGGTTGCGATCCTGATGGAGCGCAACCTCCCCTTTGTATTGAAAGCTCAAAAACAGGACCCAGAAGGTAGATTCCTCTTTCTCAAAGGCCTGCTCAACAATAAACCAGTCACACTAGCAAATATTTATGCCCCAAACACCCGCCAAGTCCCCTTCATTAGAAAGGTCTTTGATTTATTGAACCATTTCCATGAGGGCATGATCGTCTTGGGGGGAAACCTCAATGCTCCTCTTCAACCCCAGTTGGACTCCTCTTCAGGTTCCTCAGCTCTCCCATACAGAGCACTAAGGCAAATTAGACTACAAATCAACACGCTTGCACTACATGACACCTGGCGTACCCTCCACCCAGAAACCAAGGACTACACATTCTTCTCCCCCCCTCATCACAAATATTCTAGACTGGACTATCTCTTCCTATCACAAAACGACCTCCAATACCTACACAAAGCAACCATCGAACCAATGTACATATCTGACCACCACCCCATTACTATAACATTGAGAATTCCAACCCACGAAAGAAGAGACAAAACATGGAGACTTAACCCTACTCTAATCTCGAACCCCACACATAAAAACTCACTGGAGACAGATCTAAAAAATTACTTTGAGCTAAACTCTTCCCCAGATGTATCACACATAAACACATGGCTGGCCCATAAATGCGTCATTTGCGGTTTCTGTATAGCACTCTTCGCACGACTTAAAAAAGCAAATCAAGCACAGACTGAAAATCTCACTAACAAAATACGCACATTGGAAGCATTACACAAATGCTCCCAGGCCCAGAAGACTCTTGACAAACTAACACAAACCAGGAGATATCTCCTGGAACATCTTGGAATGCAAACTAGAAGGAAATTTCTTTTATCCTCCAAGCTGTTCTATGAACAAGCCAATAGGAATGGGAAACTCTTGGCGAGATACCTACAGGAAAAAAAGAGTTCCTCCACTATATCACAGATGAGAACTAAGGGAGGCAGTAACACCAACATGACAGATGAAATTGCCAATGTATTTGTAGAATACTATTCTAAACTCTACAACATCCCCACCAACACTCCCACAAAAGCACCGCCCGACTATCGCACACAGAAAATCCGGTCATACCTCGCAAATGCCAATACCCCAAGGCTAACCCCTGAGGAAACCCAGGCCTTAGAAACCCCAATAACCCCAAATGAATTCACTCAAGCCACCCAAAACTTGAAACCGGGGAAGAGCCCCGGGCCAGACGGCCTTCCAAATTTATACTATAAATCTTTCGCCACTGTCCTAGCCCCCCACTTCACCAAAACCTTTAACACCTTAGCCACAGAGACCAATTTCCCCAGAGACCTACTACAAGCATTCATTACAGTACTACCGAAACCAGGTAAAGACTCTTCCCACCCCAGTAGCTACCGGCCCATATCCCTCTTAAATACAGACATAAAAATTTACGCGAAGATCCTAGCATCCAGAATCCTCCCGCTGTTATCACGCCTGATTTCTCCAGACCAAGCAGGATTCGTCCCTGAAAGGGAAGCCCGGGACAATACGATCAAGGCGATCAACATCAACCTCTGGCTTCGAAAAGCAGGTCTAGAGGGCTTCATGTTATCAACTGATGCGGAGAAGGCCTTCGACAGGGTAGCCTGGGACTTCCTGAAGGAGGTCCTTCAACACATAGGCCTAGGAGAATTTATGACAGCCAGTATCCTAGGTCTCTACTCTAACCCCTGTGCAAGGGTGAGAGTAAATGGGCACCTGTCGGAGGCCTTCTCCATCAAAAACGGAACTAGACAGGGCTGCCCTTTATCCCTCTTAATATTCATACTTACCCTAGAGCCCCTACTAGCGCATATTCAGAACAATCCCGACATAACGGGGGTAAATATTGCAAACAAAACATTCAAACTAGCCGCCTTCGCGGACGATATACTACTGTTCCTCACCAAACCCGATTACAATCCCCAACCTTCTTAAGGAATTCCAAACATTCGGTGACCTCTCTAATTTTAAAATAAATTATTCCAAATCACAAGCCCTTAATATATCACTCCCAGACAATACCCTACAGTCAATTAAAGATCTTTCTCCTTTTTCGTGGCAACCAGCGACAGTTCCGTATCTAGGCATTAAACTACCAGCGGACTTGAATCTCCTGTATCACCACAATTTTCTCCCCTTTCTCCGGGGATTTTCGGAAGACCTGACAAAGTGGAACAAACTAAAATTATCCTGGTTCGGCAGGGCGGCTACTTTAAAAATGTCTGTTCTTCCCAAATTCCTCTATTTAACACAAGCCATTCCGATAACCCTCCCCAAAGCATTCTTCCAAGCTCTTAAAACCATGGTTAATGCCTTCCTGTGGAAAGATCTTACGCCTAGGATTAGTATACAAAGGTTGGAAGCCCCTAAATCAAAAGGTGGCATTGGCCTCCCAAATTTTTCCCAATACCACCAAGCAGCCCTACTCACGAAAGCAGTCGACTGGCACATACATGGGAACCAAAAAGACTGGGTAGAGATTGAATCTCTGATTATAGGAGCCCCACCCCAGACCATAACATGGCTTCCAATCAAACACAAAGACCACTCGGCAAGAAATCACCCACTGGCATACCCACCGATCAAAGCCCTGCATGGCATAGCTGCAAACACAAAATTAACATCTATCCCGGGCCCCATGACGCCTCTGCGTTTCAACCCCGAATTTCAGCCAGGCTCTTTTAAAGATTTCGCCTCATTCCCTCCTGACTATACTCCGAGAGCAACACACTTCTTTAACAGGGGTAAATTCTCTACACCTGAAGAAATAGCAAACCGACAGAACATCCCCCCAATACCACCTTGGCCATTTAGACAGATTTACGACTATCTAAACAATACATCTCACAAGCTAGCCTTCTCGAGGATTAGGACCACATTCGAAGACTTGTGCCTAGGCCAACCATGACGCCATATTATAGCGAATATATACTCCCTGCTCAACCTAGAGAAACCAAGTCAAATACCTCACATAGAGAGAGCCTGGGGCATAACTGGTGATAATGTTCTCTCAGAGGAACAGTGGGAACAGGCTTGCGAACTGCACTGAAGGGCCCACTAGATGTAGCCATGCAAGAACACAACTATAAGGTGCTCACCCACTGGTATAGGACGCCCACGCACCTACACAAAATATTCCCAACAATCCCAGACCAATGTTGGAGATGCAAATCCCACCCAGGGTCGATGTTACACATATGGTGGGAATGCCCGATCATTTTCCAGTTCTGGAAAAAAGTACATGAAATCATCCAGAAGACTACTTCTTATCCTATTGATTTCTCATTCCATCAATATATCCTTCATCACTCAAGCATAATGGGACCTACATTTAAAAAATCTCTAACCATGCACCTAATAAATGCCGCCAGAACATGCATCCCCCCCCTTTGGAGGCAACAAACTCCTCCATCCATTGCGAACTGGATACATAAAACTAATAAAATCCAAGAGATAGAAGAACTAATAGCCATATCTTCCGAAAGCATACATAAATACCACAAAACATGGTTAAACTGGATCGAGTTCAAATCTTCCCAATCCTATAAAGATCTCCTACCTTAGACGTATGTCTTGTGGGCCCTTTTCCCACTAACCACAACTCACATGAATCTTAAAGCTGATCCCGAAAACTACTAACGAAGCTGAGTGCTAAGCCCCATTCCGAGCTGTACTCCCTCCTATGACCCCCTTTTCCTCCTCCCACCCTCCCCTTCCCCTGTACCCATCCCCTACCCCCACCCCCCCTTTTTATTTCAGTTCAAACACATAGATTGATCGAATAACTATGCTGCCATCATCAGAGTTGAATGGCTTCATTACACCTAAATATCCTTGCTTTCCTTGAATGCAAAAATGTCTAATATATGAGATAATCTATGATTTACCAACCAATTCCTATGTATTAACATAGCAATGTGTTACTTTATGTTCTGTATTTTCTATTTCCTTCAATAAAACTTTGTGGAACAAAAAAAAAAATTTCAGTAGCTTCCTAATCTCAAAATTGCTTTTCCTGGTGCATCTTCATGGCAGCATACACATGGGTTGTGGCTCCGCCCCCACAACATGATAGGACTGGTTAACTATAAATCAAAGACAGACCCGGCTCACTGCATTCCTTTTCGTTAAAACTCTAATCCTTCGATGACTTTAAAAAAAAAAACAAGGTGTTTCAAAATAACTTCCTTTATCTTTTATGTCTTGTATTTCATTGTGTAACGATACAATTATGTATCCTTAACCAACCATTTAGTATCTAATAGAGTATATAATCTGTAAAAACGTAAGTTCCTTTCGTTCCTATAAATCCACATTACTTCGGTAAGTTGAGACTACTACCGTCGTATCAATAAGCTAGTTAGATACACAAACTTGACTTTATTTTTCCCCCCCACCCCCATCCCCTACCCATGTCCCCTTCCCCTCCCACCCTCCTCCTTTTCCCCCAGTATCCTCCCTCATGTCGAGCCT
>BLSH010384660.1:327717-346966 GCA_018402905.1 Glandirana rugosa | reverse complement strand
CCATCCTTAATTCCCTCACTGGAGTGTGATCGGAAGATGCTGGTAGACGCGCTGCTGAGGGCATTCCCAAATGACACCGGGGGCTCAGTGGAAGCACAAGGCGAAGGCAGAGGAGGAGGAAGAGGTCTCCAACGCAGCTGTGGCACCGCCAGCGCCTCAGAAGGCAGGATTAGCATCGCCACAACAAACAGCACCACCAGCTGATAGGCAAGGTCTTAGCAGGAGGCAGCATTTCAGCAACATGGTGGAACAGTATGTGTGCACACGCCTACACGTACTGACTGATGGGTCTGCCCCATTCAACTTCTGGGTCTCCAAATTGGGCACATGGGCTGAGCTTGCCCTTTATGCCTTGGAGGTGCTGGCCTGCCCTGCAGCCAGTGTATTGTCTGAACGTGTGTTTAGCACGGCAGGGGGCGTTATCACAGACAAGCGCAGCTGCCTGTCCATAGCCAACGTGGACAAGCTAACGTTTATTAAATTAAACCAGGCATGGATCCCACAAGATTTGTCTGTGCCTGTACCTTGTACAGAATAGACATTTATAGTGGCCTCACACAGCCATTGGTATACTTAAGTGAACTTAATCTTTTTTGCAAATATGTCTCAATATTTTGGGGGCTACCCCAATTAGAAAAAACAACCAAACAAACAAAAAACAGTGTTGGCTACCTCCTCCATCGCTACTTCCACCTACACCGACACGGTCACCGCCTCCTCAACCTGCTCAACCTCCTCAACCTCCTACTTCACATCCACCTCCTCCTCCATTTTTTTTTAATGTGATTTAAGTTATTTCCCTATCCACATTTGTTTGCAGAGCACTTGTCCTACTCTTACCCCCATTTTGCTTCCTTTTGCAGCCCTCTAGCCCTTTCGAAGGACTTTTTTAGAGCCATTTTAGTGCCCAAAAGTATGGGTCACCATTGACTTCAATGGGGTTCGGGGTCAAGTTCAGGTCAAGTTCGGGGCCGAACTCGAACTTTTTCACGAAGTTCAGCCGAACCCGAACATCCAGGTGTACGCTCAACTCTAATCATGATGTCATGTGACATCTTGTTTGTTCTTCTAAAAGATACCCCATACTGAATTATTATTATTCCTGTACTTATTTCTGTGACTAATAAAGAAATAAAGAAAAAACAAAAAAAGTGAACCAAAATACTGTTCACAGTAAAGACCAGGAAAACCAGCAGACTGGCCATTATAACTTTTCTTGGAGCTGTGTTGGTGACACTTTAGCAATATTTGTCTGCTTAGCTCTTCATTTAGAGATGGGAATATTGGTTTCCAATTCACATAGTAAATTACATTTTATACAATCATTATATTGTTCTAAAGCTAATGTGGCTTTTTACAGATTACTGAAACAGAGCCAATGTCTTTTTGTACGGTAGATAATGAATAATGTCCCCTGGAAGGTGAAGTGAAGAGAAGAGAAAGAAAAAGAAGGGAAACACTTTAAGGCTGAGTTCACACTTGTCCGACAAACGGACCGACATTGTGAGCACAAGTCGCATTACGTCCCAAAATCAATGTTTCCCTATGAGAGCTGTCTTAACTGGTCCGACACAAGTCGGTCCGACATTGAAAAAGGTTCCTGTACTACTTTGGTCTGACTTTGGTCCTACTTCAGCCCATTGAATATCATTGAAGTAGGATCAAAGCCGGATCTTGGTCTAACCATCCGACTTGTGACATCCGACTTGGTGATTACAGCAGTAGTAAAAGGAATTTATCTCACACTGGGATTGTTTTGATTGGTCAAAGGACAAGTCACTATCTCAAAGTCGGAGCAAAATCTTATCTTGTTCATTCAAGTCGGATGGAAATAGGACCAAAGTAGGACAGAAGTAGGACCGATGTTGCAGGGCAGAGTAGGATCAAAAGTCTGACCATTTTTGTGTCGGATAGTGTGAACCCAGCCTAAAAAAGAGAGTAGGATCATAACTACCAAAAGTCATGGCAAGAAATGTGTCTTAGGTGGTATATCTAGGTGGTCAGCATAAGGCCTATAACATGCTAATGATCAATTGTTGGTGGCAACAACTCACCTGTTGTTCCCCCACTGGTCAGACCAGAAGTCATCCCCGCCTCCTTAGTGAAGAAGGTTCTGCAGCATTTCTTACAGCAAGGGAGCAACGCTGCAGCAGAAGGTCAGTGGTTCCTTTGCCCCTCAAGCAATACATTCAATGACAAGTTGCCACTAAAAGCAGGATCATTAATGTGTGGCAGGCCTTAGATTTGGTTCTTATCTTACCCCATAGCTTATTAGCCTATGTTTAGTTATGTACTGTATGCATTATGTAGCTTTTGCAATACATAATACTAAGAATGGGTATGACACAGAGACAAAGGTGGTTAGAAACTATGGGAGAAATTAGACAGATCGCTGCTCCAGGTGAGTGTAATAATCCAAGGAAGGGCTGGGTGCTAGCTCTGGCTTGCAACCATGAACATGTAGATCAAGTAAGAAGAATTAGCTGCACACCAACACCCATCCAACAGGTTAATTGAAAGACTGCCACCAGGGCTAAAACAACGGACCAAGGGCTGGCGACATTTCACACATACGTTGAGCTTCTTCAAACCCCCACGGTTAGAAATTATGGACAAGGCTTAAAGCTCAGCAGCACCCAAAACTGGGAAATGGTTGGAACCTTTAGTAATGGGTTTTTATATACTGTTTGTGCTTTCAAAAAAGAGGTTTCTCTTTTCTTCCTGTCCTCTTTGACATCTGTCGTCTGGATAGAAAATGACTGAAACCCTCCCCCGATAGTGACACACAAGAAATGGAATCCTAACAAAGGATCCCAGGAAAGTCTTCCCAATCTTTTAAAGAAAAAATGAATTTTATTGCTATCTGTGTTGCCATTGTGAGAGTTAACCTTCTCTTCCTGTTGAGCCTGTTACTTGTTGATCAGACATAAATTGGGGAGGGGTTTCTCAATTCCTATTCTGGTAAACAGATAGGAAAGAAATCTCTGAAATCGAGATACAGATAGTAATTAAAAGTTGGCAGATGTTCTAATTCTTTCATACTTCGTACTTCACCCACCTCCCTCTCTGACATGCTCCTCTATTGAAGCACATTGCATTTGTCTTTTTCCCCTATTTTTCTAAGAATTGCTGTCATTTACCAGCCCCCTGGACCAGTATCAACTTTCGTTGATGAATTCTCTACTTGGCTACCCTACTTTCTCTCTTCTGAAATCCCCACAATCATTCTCGATGACTTCAACATCCCTGTTAACGCTATCACTACTCTTACTTAAAAACTTCTCAGTCTAACCTCATCTCTCGACCTGAAGCAATGGATACAATCTCCTACTGACTCCGACGACAACATCCTTGACCTTGTCTTCTCTTATCTGTGCACTCTGTGCAACCTCTCCAACAATCCTCTACCCCTCTCTGACCACCACCTTATTAGTTTCGCTCTCTCTCCTGGTCTTCCACCTTCTCTCCCACCAACTGCCTAACAGTTAACCGTAGAAACCTTCGCCACCTCAACCCTTCTCTTCTCTACTCTGCTACTGATCACCCCTATGACAAAATCTCACCCCTGTCCTGCCCCAACCTAGCCACACTCGTTTACAACAGCTCACTGTCATCCTCCCTAGACAAGCTCGCCCCCCTCACTACACGCAGAATCAGGCCCTGTCCGCTACAACCCTGGCAAACACACAACACCAGAAGTCTCTGAAAATGTAGCCGCGCTCTTGTGCGTCTGTGGCATAAGACTAAGCTCGAAGGAGACTTCAACCAATATAAATCTGCCCTCCTAAAATACTATTCCTGCCTCCACACTGCCAAACAGACCTATTTTATCACACTCATTAACACATTATCATCCAGTCCCCGTCAACTCTTCTCGACCTTTAACACTCTACTCTGTCCTCCACTGCCTCCACCCTCTAATTCATTCACTGCTCAGCAGATTGCCAATCACTTTATAACTAAGATTGATGACATTGGTGAGGAGATCTCCAATGCGCAGAAACCACCCCCACTCAATGCCTTATGTCCACAGATACAATCACTATTTTCCACATTCTGCCCTGCTAGCATTAGCGAGGTTGCTAAACTTTTATCGAACACCCATCTAACCACCTGCCCCCTGGGTTCTGCTCCCTTGCCAATGCTACGCTCACCCTCTGACTCGATTCTACACTCTCTAACTCCCATTTTCAACCTTTCCCCTCTCTTCTGGCCTCTTGCCAAACCCTCTAAAACATGCGCTAGTCACCCCTATCCTTAAAATGCCCTCACTGAACCCCACCAATCTTAACAACCTATGCCCCATCTCCTTATTCCCCTTCTTCTCCAAATTCCTTGAAAGACTGGTCTACAACTGACTGAGTGACCATCTGACCATGAAAAAAACTTCTTGATCCCCTTCAGTCTGGATTTCGCCCTCAACATTCAAGGAAACTGCTCTCCTTAAACTCCCAAATTACCTACTAACTTCCAAAGCCAATGGACACTATTCTGTACTACTTCTCTTGGACCTCTCTGCTGCCTTTGACACAGTGGACCACCCCCTCCACCTCAAAAAACTCTACTCCTTTGGTCTCTGTGACTGTACTCTTTGCTGGTTCTCATCCTACCTATCCCACCACTCCTTCAGTGTCACTTACAACTCTACTTCCTCCTCTCCTCTTCCTTTCTCTATTGGTGTCCCCCAAGGTTCTGTTCTTGAACCTCTCCTTTTCTCAATCTACACCTCCTCTCTGGGTCATTTTATTGCCTCCCATGGCTTTCAATATCATCTCTACGCTGATGACACACAAATCTATCTCTCCACCCCCAAGCTGTCTCCATCTGTCTCCTGACGCATAACAAACTTACTAACAGACATATCAGCCTGGATGTCACCTCGCTTCCTCAAACTCAACTTATTCAAAACCAAGCTCATGATATTTCCTCCCCCATGTGCCAATGCCCCAGAATTCTCTGTCAAAATCAACGGCTCAACTATCAACCTGTCCCCCCAAGCCAAGGTCCTAGGTGTAATTGTGGACTCCCAACTAACCTTTTGGACCCACATCCAATTGCTATCCAAAATTTGCCACCTCAACCTCTGCAACATCTCCAAGATATGTCCCTTCATAACCAATGACATCACAAAACTTCTAATCCATTCCCTGGTCATCTCTAGCCTTGACTACTGCAACTCCCTCCTCACTGGCTTACCTCTAAATAAGCTATCCCCACTTCAGTCCATCATGCTGCCAGGCTCATCCACTTTAAAAAACACTTGGTGTCTGCTACCCCCTCATGTCAATCCCTCCATTGGCTGCCACTCAACCAACTAATTAAATTCAAGATACTAACAATTCCTTATAAAGCCTTCCACAACTTGGCTCCCAGCTACATTACTAACCTGGTCTCAAAATACCAACCAAATCATTCTCTTCACTCCTCCCAATACCTCCTGCTCTCTAGCTCCCTTGTCACCTCATCCCATGTTTGCCTCCAGGACCTCTCCAGAGCCTCACCCATCCTCTGGAATGCTCTACCCCAATCTGTCCGACTTTCTCCTACTTTGTCCACTTTCAGACGATCCCTGAAAACTCATCTCTTCAGAGAAGCCTATCTGGCTCCCATCTAACAACTGTACATTTATCTTCTCCATAAGCACATCCGCACAGTTATTACCTATTGTATCTCTTGACCTTCCCTCTTAGATTCTAAGCTCTCATGAGCAGGGCCCTCTGATTCCTACTGTATTTAAGTGTATTGTATTTGTACTGTCTACCCTCAAGTTGTAATGTACAGCGTAAACTGTTGGCGCTATATAAATCCTGTATAATAATAATAATAAAAAGGCTTTGACTGAAGTTGAGCTTTAACACAAGGGGCTGTTGGGAAAGAAAATCTAAAATGGTTGTAAACCTCATACATGAAATATAAACAAATCACTTCCCTCTATGGCAGTGCTTCTTAACTCCAGTCCTCAAGGTGCCCCAACAGGTCATGTTTTCAGGCTTTCCATTATTTTGCACAGGTGATTTGATCAGTTTCACTGCCTTAATAATTATCACACCCATTTCCTCTGAGGGAAATCCTGAAAACATGACCTGTTGGGGCCCCTTGAGGACTAGAGTTGAGAAATACTGCTCTATAGTGTGTGCTTGTCTCAATCCAGAGCACTAAGGATCTTTTTTGTCTGCTGCCACATTTCTCTGCTATTTGCATGAGTCCCTTCTGACAAGTTTTACTGACACCAAGAGAAAAAAAAGGTAACAGGGGAGGGATCTACAGCACACAGCCTGTGATTGACAGCCTCACATCTGTTCCTGTATGCTGTGAGGAGAGGGGAGTGTTCCTTCCCTCCAATCAGCCCTCACAGCTCTTCTTACTGAGATCTGCAGTGTGTAGCTTCAGCTCCCTGCCCCCTGCTTTCTGAAAGCTCAGGAAAGGTGCATAAATTATGTAGAGAAGAGAGGCTGCAGATAAATAGAAACAACTTACTGTATGCAGGATTTTTTTAATCTCTGTGTATCACCTGAGGCCAGTCTCTTCACTGGGTATATGTAAGGGTTTATAACCACTTTAAGTGAAGGAAAAGGAAAAAGGGGGAAGTAAAAGGAAGAAAAATAGATGGGAAAGGAAAAAAGGAGAGAAGAAAAGAAAAAGCGTGGAGGCATTTTCCATCTCAATATGTTATATATATATGTCAGTGAAATAAAAATTCATGTCTACATCTTCATTTTCTTTTTCATATACTATGATTTTTGTAGGTATAATTTCTTCCTTTTAGTGCAAGTTATTACTTATTTTACTGTTTAAAGTGCTCAGAATGTGTCAATTTATTTTAATGATTCCAGTTAAATCAATTTGTTGTTCTTAATATAATATATTACAAAACAAAGCTAAAGAAATGAGAGAACAGGTGCCACGGCTTGGCATTCAGTAGCTGGAAGATTATCTCCATGTGTATTGCCCTCATTATATTTTGCATATTAATTTTCCTCCTTGGCTGTGTTGTAAATTTTCCATGCACAGGTTCACATTTTTTTGTCACTTGCTCTAATATTTTAGACAGTGGTAATTGGAAAGGACTTTCTGCCGATACTGGTGTATTTAACTAGTCAATAGATTAAAGGAGGAAACAATGATTGCAATGGCAATGGATATGTTTTCAGAGTGCTTTACATTGAAGATTCTCATACATGGACATGAATGGCATTTTATAAAAGCAATTCAAATCCTATCAGATCAGATCGCTATCTGACCATGTACAGTATCTCACAAAAGTGAGTACATCCCTTACATTTTTGTAAATATTTTTATTTTATTATACCTTTTCATGTGACAACACTGAAGAAATGACACTTTGCTACAATGTAAAGTAGTGAGTGTACAGCTTGTATAACAGTGTAAATTTGCTGTCCCCTCAAAATAACTCAACACACAGCCATTAATGTCTAAACCACTGGTAACAAAAGTAAGCACACCCCTAAGTGAAAATGTCCAAATTGGGCCCAATTAGCCATTTTGCCTCCCTGGTGTCACATGACTCGTTAGTGTTACAAGGTCTCAGGTGTGAATGGGGAGCAGGTGTGTTCAAGTTGGTGTTATCACTCTCATACTGGCCACTGGAAGTTCAACATGGCACCTCATAGCAAATAACTCCCTGAGGATCTGAAAAAAATAATTTTTGCTCTACATAAAGATGGCCTAAGCTATAAGAAGATTTCTCAAGACCCTGAAACCGAGCTGCAGCATGGTGGCCAAGACCATACATTAGTTTAACAGGACAGTTCCACTCAGAACAGGCCTCACCATGGTTGACCAAAGAAGCTAAGTGCAAGTGCTCAGTGTCATATCCAGAGGTTGTCTTTGTGAAATAGACGTATGAGTGCTGCTAGCATTGCTGCAGAGGTTAAAGGGGGGGGGTCAGCCTGTCAGTGCTCAGACCATAGGCCGCACACTGCATCTAATTGGTCTGCATGGCTGTCGAAAGCTCACAAACAGTTTGCTGAAGACAAGCAGACTAAGGACATGGATTACTAGAACCACGTCCTGTGGTCTGATGAGACCAAGATAAACGTATTTAATTCAGATGGTGTCAAGTATGTGTGACGGCAACCAGGTGAGGAGTACAAAGACAAGTGTGTCTTGCCTACAGTCAAGCATGGTGGTGGGAGTCTCATGGTCTGGGGCTGCATGAGTGCTGCTAGCACTGGGGAGCTACAATTCATTGAGGGAACCATGAATGCCAATATGTACTGTGACATACTGAAATAGAGCATGATCCCCTCCCTTTGAAGACTGGGCCACAGGGAAGTATTCCAACATGATAATGACCCCAAACATACCTCCAAGATGACCACTGCCTTGCTAAAGAAGCTGAGGGTAAAGGTTATGGACTGGCCAAGCATGTCTACAGACCTAAACCCTATTGAACATCTGTGGGGCATCCTCAAATGGAAGGTGGATGAGCGCAAGGTCTCTAACATCCACCAGCTCAGTGATGTCACCATGGATGAGTGGCAGAGAAATCCAGTGGCAACCTGTGAAGTTCTGGTGAACTCCATGCCCAAGAGGGTTAAGGCAGTGCTGGAAAATAATGGTGGCCACACAAAATATTAACACTTTGGACATTTTCATTTAGAGGTGTACTCACTTTTGTTGCTAGCAGTTTAGACATTAATGGCTGTGTGTTGAGTTATTTTGAGGGGACAGCAAATTCACCTGATTTAAATCTACACCTGAACTCTGTCCTCTGTACACAGTGTACTCCTGAACTCTGTTCTCTGTATGCAGCGCACTCCTGAACTCTGTCCTCTGTATACAGCGCACTCCTGAACTCTGTTTTCTGTATGCAGTGCACTCCTGAACTCTGTTCTCTGTATTCACCGCACTCCTGAACTCTGTTCTATGTATGCAGCGCACTCCTGAACTCTGTTCTCTGTATGCAGCGCTGTCAGAAAATACAAGCTGAAACATTGTCTGGGGCGCCTGTGCGGGCGGGCGTGTGTGTGCGCAGGAGCACACATCGAATGGCGCCAAATGGTCTATTTGAACGAACAGCAACAGGAAGTAAGTGCTGTCCGTTCTACAGCATTCCGGTACCTGTGACCCCCTGCAACCTGTTCAAGTGAGCTTCCTGTTACCTGTGACCCGGCTATCATCTGACCTACTTATTATCTGCCTGCACAGACTCCGGCTTGCCTATGACCATGCCTTTGCCTGACCCCTATGTACTTCTGCTGCCCGTCTGTTGCTGACCCTGCTTGTACCCGACCATCCACCTGCCTGCTCTTTCTGTACTGCACCGGCAGCCTGTTACCGACCCGGCCTGCCTCACCACTCTTCAGTCAGCACGAGTCCTTCAGTAGACCTTCACCTACCAACCATGACCCAGTCCAACCCTCGTGCCATCTTGCACTCCCGAGCCACCTGTCTAGTCTACCAGGGGCTCCCGAATCAGGGTAGTAAGAGAGGTTGCCCACTGCATAAGCCAGACTCTACCATCAGGTACGTGACAAGCGCACTCCTAAACTCTGTTCTCTGTATGCAGCGCACTCCTGAACTCTGTCCTCTGTACACAGCGTACTCCTGAACTCTGTTCTCTGTATGCAGCATACTCCTGAACTCCGTTCTCTGTATGCAGTGCACTCTTGAACTCTGCTCTCTTTGGAGTTTATTCAGTAAACAGGCAATTATAGACAATTGTAAAGGTATTTGCAAAATATAGGTCAATTGTGAAAAAAATGCTGTTTGAGCCTAAAGCAGATTCCCGATTTATGTTCATAAGTTCTTATTTAGTGAATAAATACATACCTTGGGGTGCACACCCTAATTCAATAGACTGCGCACACTTATGTGGACAGTCGATGAAAAAAGCTATGTAAACTGACCTCTACCTTTCTAAACAACTGCAGGATGAATTGGCAAGCTGATTGTAAGCCATGTCTTCTCTTCCAACATCAGCACTTGACCCCATTCCTTTTTTTTGCCAAATGGGCACACAATTTGTCAGACATACTCCAATTTAATGTCCATTGTTTTTGAATGTAATGTTTAACATGCCCAATCCCTTTTTGATATATAATGCTACCCTGATGATTATTTTTGCTATACTAACATTAGTCAACTATACCCCGACTAATTAAGGCATTCCCTCCAATGTTGCTCTACAAGAGCAAAAACACATGACCTGTGCCTCGGCATAGGTAATGTAAAAAAGGCAGACAGCTGAAATAATATTGACATTTACAGTAACAGGTAACCCTTCATCCTTGATGGTGTTAGTCATTATAAGCTTAACTTGATTTTTTTTTAACGGTAGGTCTGCTCTAACATTGTGTTAACAAGATGATATTTCTGCCCACACAGCTCAGTACATCACATGCCCTATTGTACACTACAGTTTTATTTGCCATAAGCTATAGCTACATGTATCAAAACACATAGCAAGTACTTGTCAGCAGCAGATCACACAGAGGTTATTAATACCAGCTAGCTCATCTCTTATTAAATAAAGTGAAAATGTGGAGCTCATTACTTTACAGATAATAGACTAAAGCTAAGAGACTAATGCTATCATTCACTCCCTGACCGTGCTACCAATGGGCAATTACCACTAGGAATAGCTTACAGGAAATGGCATGTACTCCTTAAAAATGTGGTTTAACTTCTTGAGAGCAATTCCCTTTAATCGTGTGGAGCATGTACCCAAATAATTTAATAATCCGCAGGGAACCAAATGTAAAGGATGCCTTTAAAAGAAAAGGAATTCTGATTGACTGAAGAGCATGCTATTAGTCAACAGAAATGAATTCAATTATTAGCCTAAAATGAGGAAATTACTGCAACCAATTCACAATTTTGCCAAATTAGCTTGCAATGGGAGAACAGCTATTATGCAATCAAGGACCTCACACTTATAAAGGGCATTGGTGCCCTTAATAGAGATGAGCAAACTTCTGAAAAAAAGTCTGATTGATTTCTTTAAAGATTCTACCAGGAAAACGAAATAGAAGGGTGGCGTGGATAATCAAGCTAAGAGGGCTCAGGCAATAGTGGAAGAAATAAGGGTAGATATAGCTTCTGAAGCAGTTTTCGGTCCCTTTCTCCAGAAGCTTGAGGCTTGATTCACACGAATGCGTTTTTAATGCATTTTGCAGAAATGCAGGGATTTCTTTTTTAACATGGGTTCCTATGGAACACGTTCACATCAATGCATTTTTGTGCCTGTGTGTTTTTGGAAAGGGTCGGGGACTTTTTTTCCCGCAAAATGCAGCATTTTGCATGTAATAGACTTCAATGGGCATACAAGAAAAACACAAGTGCGGCGTTTTTGATGCCTTTTGATAAGTTTTTACTGCGATTTTGCAGGGATTTGTGTTTTTAATTCTGCCTAGCAACAAGATTTGCCCAAACCCCCCCCCCCCCCCCCGTAAAGAACGCAAATCGTGGCAAAATCAAGGTAAAAACTTGGTTAAAACGTGGCAAAAAAATGCAGAAAGCACAGAAAACCACCAAAAATAGCCATGCAGTGATCAACTCAAGTTCTTTTCACTAGATCACTTGATCATACTGGCTGACAGAAGGTTGCATTGCATCATAAGTTTAGAAAAGCTTAACAGAGGCCCAATGTGAAAGAGGAAATGTCCACACACTAGAACACCAATCCAGTTTTATCACATGCTTCCTGACAGTTGAAGGTATAAAGATACCAAAATAAGCACATTTGTTTCTCAAAAATGGCTATTGGTTTTAAGAAAATTATATTGGAGGTATGTTGTGATCACTTTGATAATATATTTTCAGTGGATATCTTTATTACAATTAAAAATGACTCCTCTATTGAATGAGGATCTTGAGTGTGTTGTAATAAAGGCACCCACAAACATAGTTTTCCAGACAACAGAGATTATGGAAGACAAATGGTGAAAAAATGTGTTTTTATTAATATCCAATGGTAGATTTTACACCCTTTCTAGGTGTTATGAATCAAAACTAGCTACTTCCTCAGAAAGGTGGGCCAACAGTAGCCTACCATTAGCAGAGCTGTAGTACGTCATACATTCTACATGGCTACCAACAAATCTTTCCTGTACTGGAACTACTATTACCTTTGGTAGTTATCAATATGCCCTCCTAAACTGCTGTCACCTGAACATGTGTCCTCATCAGAAGATTCCTCCTCTTTTCCTGTTCTGCTGTCAACTTGGATTTTCTCTCACTTTCTGCCAGCAACAGTGATCACCAGGACAAATAGTACATGTTTCCAAAAAGAACCACACAGACCACAATAAAAGTTTGACAAGGGTTCTAACCCTTCACAGCTCTATCCAACAATAAAAAGATTCACTTTAATGACTCCGCAGAATTATTTTATATGAAACAAAGATTTGATATAACAATCTTCATGTAAAAAAAAGACCTAGGTTTTAAAGACAGACATGTGTGGTGGGATGCCAAAGTAAACGAATCCTATGCCATGCAAGTAAACACAATCTGTTTCCAGAGGCATAACTAGAGCCTTCAGGGCTCTGGTGCAAGAAATTGTGAAGGGCCCCCTGACCAGAGCCCTTCCCTCTTCCCATTGATCCTGGGGCCCTTGACTCCTATCACGGGTCCCTGTATTATGGTACCGCAGTGGGATCCTTTCACAAGTTCTGCAGCAGGCCCCCTTTGTGCCATCTTCGGGTCTTCCCATGGTGGTGAAATCCCTTTGCAATCCTGATAGTTCCCTTACTCATGTCAGTAGTTTTTAATTTTTATTTTAATTGTATTTTTTTTTACCATTTAATTTTATTTTGCTTATAATTTTATTTTTACAATGTTTTTACATTTTTTTTAGGAGCTCTGTTGGGGGGGGGGGGCTTTAATGAGATATCAGGGGTCTAAACAAACCTCAGCTCTCAATTTCCATCTGTTTAGCCTCAGCTGCACAGAATGAAAGGGACAGGAATAGCTGTGCACTGAGCCTCCCATTCATTCAGAAACGGAAGTATAGTGAAAACAGTTTACTATGCTTTAGTTATGAATGAATCAATTGGTACCAATCACTGACTCTGTTCATTCAGAAAAGGAAGGAGGCGGTAAATTCCAAATTTACCGGCCCGTTCTCATCTCTCCATCATGACACATCATTTACAGCAGCTGGCAGGAGAGAGGAGGGGGCAAGACATCAGTTCTGTGGGGGGGGGGGGGGGCAAGGGAAGCACACAGGGACCCTGGGAACTGCAGAAGACAAGTAAACTGGATAGAGGAAAATGGAGGAAATTGGTTCCTCTAAACGCCATCCCTCCTATTCAGGTGTACAAGGGAGGCACACGGGCCCCCTGGACCATGGGGCCCAGTTTCAATTGCAACCCCTACCATTACGCCCCTGCTGTTTTCTGAAGAATGCCGCTCCTAACTTAAAGTTGCTTCTATTGTGAAGCCTACACATTTTTACAAGTAGTTCCTAGGCTTTCAATTAATGCAGTGTCCTACAATGTAATGTGGGTATCCCAACCAAAAGTTGGGAGGTACGTGCTTTGTGATTGGGGCATGCCAATGCTCTACTCACCACACATTATTGCTATTTGGAATGAATGAAAGTAATTAGGAAAAAGTAGTCCTGACCATTCATACTGCATTCTCTTAGAGAATAAAGGACGAAAAATGATTGGAGAATATAAACTCTGCATTTATTCTTATATTCTTTTCTCCATTTTGTATAACTATTCTTCATATAGCTGATGATTTATCATTGTTTATACTTAGTATAATTTAAAGTGAACCTGTATCCATAGAATGCAATTTCTCTCCTCTCCTTTATCTTCCCTTCCACTGCCACATATTTTATCCCTAGTAAATACCATTTCTTCCTCTATGCAGCCCCCCAAATCCTGATTCCTCATCTAGGCAAGCATGATGTCAACTGTCCACCTGCTGCCTATGCCATCCCAGGAGGCAGAGACGTGTGGTATGTTGGCACATGTGCAGTTTTTCCCATGATGTGCAGACAGGTCTCTGTTAGATCCTTCAAACCTGTGGAAACACAAGTGTCTGTGCATGAGCAAAGTATCCTAAAGATCTGGTAGAGACTTGTGGCGTGTATGTGCATGGGATAAAATCCAGGAAGAGGAGTTTCAAGATGGCAGCCCAGAAGGAGATTGGTGAAAGGAGAACTACAGCTGCAAGGAAGACAATGCTGCACTCTGCAGACCAATACGTATGTTTTTTTTTTAATATTGTATAGGGACAAGTATCAGAAAGATGAAATCTGACTTTAATCAGGTTGGGCAAAGCTCCTCTTTAAGACCCAGACTTTCATTGGAGGACCTTTCCCTTGAATTCTCTTGAAATACTTGAATTGTTGTCTACCTCAAGAGGCATTTTACCAAACCATATACTGTAAGCTTTATCTCCTTCCATAAGTGTCCTGGAAGAGGGAGGCATAGGACTCCAATGCACTCAAGGGGTAAGTGTAGGTATTGGTGTTCCTATTAGCAGAAGGAAGGAGCGCAAAACATGAGCCATGATATATATTATTTATTTTGGCTATTGACATATTTTTCTATTATCGTTGTACTGTTACAGATTCATTTCTTTTCTGTATTTATAATGAGTCATAAATAAGGGAACTAAGGCATGTAACACCTTCTCCATATCTTAGTATGAACTATAGCCCTACTGTCTCTAAGAGATGATATATTACATTACAAACCAGTGCCAATTAGTACAAAAGTCTGAGCAAGTTTATTTTCTTATTAAGTGTCCATTATTGATGTAATACGATATTTACAGTCTGACTAATTATTTTTTTTTTTTACATTGCAATAGTTTTAACAAGAATAACCTCATTTAATTAGTTGTTTATTTTAAAAAGGTTACTTTGTGATGCTCCAACATTTATCAGTCTGTTTGCTAGATAATAAAGATAATTGAGTGTTCTAGAATGCTAAAGATGGGATTACAATTAGTGTACAGATCAACGGAAACCACATTGCCTATTAAGAGATTTACAGTGGTGTAAATAAATCTTGTAGAGACCTGTGCTCACAGTGCAGGGACTAAATCAGTCAATGCCTACTTCTCTTTCTTTTTGTATACAAAAGACTCACTGCTTTGTGTTAGTCTGCAGTACCACTGGTTGTATTTTTCGTGGTAGACCGGAGATAGCGCATTTGGCTTAAAGAGACCCGTGTCACTCGACCATTCATTACAACAACAATCTTCCTAAGAACATTAAACTGTATGTATATGTTATATATGTAAAGCTGAATGGGAGGGGGGTTTGCATAGTTACATTGGTTCAGCTTCGACCAGTTTAAGTGTGTGTGTGTCATACCTTACCAAGACCTGTGAAAGAGGAGAATCACTAAAGTAGCCACTACTACTATAGTGATTCTCGCTGTCTTGCAGGTCCTATGCCAAGCGGCTGCCCTACTACATAGTAACTACAGGGGGTCGCTTATTTGGCATGCTACCATTCAGAGAACGCTTTGAGTTGTCTCAAAGCATACAAAGTGTTCTCTGATTGGACAAGCTGGAGAGATAGGGTGGTGATGTCACAATCTCCACCTCATTCAATCAGAGAATGCCTTGTATTTATTAAGAAAATACTTTTCTGAATGATACTCATGCTGAGTGGGTGATCCCCTGTGGATTACTATGCAGCAGGGCAGCCCCTCGTCTGAACTTGAAGACAGTGAAAATTTCTTTACTGGTGGCAGCTACTACAATAATTACCCTCTTCCACAGGGAGCAGCCAGATATGGAATATGTATACTTGCAATGACCCAAGCTGGACCAATGTAACTAAGTGAAATAAAAAAAAATGTAGCTTTAAGGCATGTTATTTACCTGTAAGGTAACACACAAAATACAGCACAAGGACCTTATATATGGTGTCCTAATAAACAACCCAGATGATGGTGCTGATGTCTTTATAAATTACTTGTTTGTGAGTGTTTATTGTGAACTAATTCCAATGCCACACATAATGTTCAACTACATGCCCAAGCAATAAACACTCTTAAGGTGGTGTTGAATTAATGTGCCAATCTCATATAAAATCCAATGGACAGTTTACTGAGTGCTTATCTCAACACTGACACAGTTAATGCGATAGAGACTGCTCCTTGTTTAGCAGCCCATCAGCCATCTGTTGCACACTCTTTTTTTTTTGTTTGAATATGTTTATTGAAAATTATTTAACAATACAGAAAGTAAATGGCGTTAAATGGGTTTGAGTCACAGTAACAGCAATTAAAGGTCCCATGGGGTAGAGGACTATGAAGTAGAGGTAAGGTGGGCTATATTGTTCGAAGCATATTTTGCTCTCCTACAGTCCTTAATGGATGCAGTCGTTACCTCTAAGATTCTGTTGAAAAGATTGAGAGAGTTAAAATTTGTTTGGGTTTGTTTGTGGGTCCCGTCTACCTCCACCCCAAGGGGAGCTAGCTGTGGGGGCAGGCGGGAGACCCTGTTGTAAGTTTACGTGCAAATTCGCACTAGGTAGGTTTAAGAAGAGCTATACTAGCAGTGAATTTAGATTGAGAAGGACTGCAAGAGGGCAAAGCTTCTTAGGAGAAAGGTGCATTGTCCTCTAGAAAATGAAGCTTAGTTTGCTGTCTAGATGGGTTAGGAGATTACGAGAAGTAAGAGATAGACGGAGAGATAGAGAGCAGGGAAAGTGAAGAAAAGGTAAGCGGGTAAGGGAAAGGAGGAAGGGAAAGTACCATTACCGAGTTTGCAAGCACATTCATTTATCAAATAGCTATTACAAAATCGAGTACTTTTAAAAGTCTATATTAAGTTCAGGAGTGCGTCAGAAGTGCTATTGTTGTTTAGACGAGAAGTTTGTTGTCCAGGTGCACCAACGGTGTGTAAATTTCTCCAGCTGGAAGTTAGCTCTTGCGAAGGAAAGTTCAAGGGAGGCATGCTCCTCTATGATTTGAACAGTGGTGGGTAGATTAGGCTGGTGTCGGTTGTTTCCAGAGTCTGACAATCGATAGCCTTGCTGCTATAAATATGTGTGCCAGTATGGTTTTTAGCTCTGTAGGCCAGGAAACTAGGCCAATTCCAAAAAGGGCTAGTTTTGGGTTCGGAGACAATTGGACCTTGGTGATGTCGGAGGCAAGCTCAAAGACTGATTTCCAATAAACCATTATGGAAGGACAGTTCCACCAGATATGTGCTGCAGATCCGGTATGACCACAGTTCCTCCAACAGTGAGGGGTGGAGTTGGAATATATGTGTGTGGATCTTTCTGGTGTCAAGTACCAGTTGTGCAAGAGCTTTTGGGACGTCTCCCAGTGGGATAGGCATTTGGAATGCAGTAAAGAAGCTCTAGATGCCTGCATCCACTGATTTGCATCAGCTGTGAAATGAAGATTCTTTTACCAGTATTCCATCGATGGGAGTTTGGTTTGGTTAATCGGGTTGTCCAAAAGTTGATAATATGGTGTGATACCTAGACGGCGATGAGGGGGGGTGTCCAGAAGAGCTAGGAGCTTGTCAAGTGTAGCATCTGTGGTACTATGTGTAACAGATTGAAGGGCATGCCGGACTTGTAAGAATTTATAAAAGGTGGTTCTTGTCAAGTTGTGTTTTTCGCATAGATCTTGGTAAGGTAAAAGATAGTTATCCTTGTAAAGGTCTGCTATTCTTGTAATCCCAGACCTTTCCCAGACCCTTAGGTTAATGTGTGGAAAAGCTGTTTCCAGGGATCTGAGTGGGAGCTTTTGTAAGGTTCTGGGCGACACGCTTTGGGAAGTTTTCCTAAGAGAGGACCAGACTTTGGTTATGGTTCCAATAGAGTCCATATAATGTTGATCTGTTGGGCGAGATATCCAGAGGGCTCCAAGTACTTGGCTCAAGTTTTGTTGTAGGGCTGCGGGTTCGATGTAAGACCGCAGCGTTCCCAGGCAGGGGTTCCACCAGCTTCTTGCTTGAGCTAGTATTGAGGCTTTGTAATAGGCTTGTATGTTGGGGGCCCCCTTGCCTGCAAACTTTGTGGCTGTGCACAAAATTGATCTCTTTATGCAGGGTTTTTTAAATCCCCAAATAAAGTCCTGGAACATAGCTTGTAATCGTTTCAGTTGCAATTGCGAATATGTAAGCGGTAGAGTACAAAAAAGGTACAAGATATGTGGGAGTAGAAACATTTTAGCAAGGGAAATTCGACCTGCCCAAGAGGCCACTCCAGACTTTAGCATGTTGCAGTGATTGGTCAGGGTGGAAATTAGATGTGTATAGTTTAGGTGTTTGATATTGGTGGATGGGGAGGTAAGTTGAATCCCAAGATATGTAAATGTGTTGTTTGGGGCCCATTTAAAGGAGACTATGTTAGAGATATGGTTAGAGTTGAGCGAACCTCTGGAAGTTCGGGTTCTGCTGGTTCGACCGAACTTCGGGACAAAGTCCGGGTGCGGGTCCCGAATTTTGACCCGGACCCCGAACCCAATTGAAATCAATGGGGACCCGAACTTTTAAGCACAAAAATGGCTGTAACAAAGTCATGGAAAGTCCTAGAGGTCTGCAAAAGGAAGGAAAATGGGGGTAAGAGTAGGACAAGTGTCCTACAAAGAAATGAGGATAGGGAAATAACTTAAAATAATTTTTAACCTAAAAATCACATTAAAAAAAATCAAAAATGGAGGTGGATGTGGAGTTGGAGGTTGAGGAGGCGGAGGCGGAGAAAGTGGCGGTGGAGGAGGAGGAGGTAGCCAACACTGTTTTTTTTTTTTTTTGGATTTTTTTTTTTTTAAACCAGCAATGTAGATGCACTTTTTAATTTTGTGCAAGAAACAATAATCTGTCCCTTTAAGCAACAGTAGGAACCTCTCCCTATAGAACTAGGAGATGATTTTAAATTCTAAAATCATCTCCAAGTTGTGCAGGGAAAACCTCCAGCTGTTGCTTTAAGGGAAAGATTAGTGTTCTAAAATCATCTTAAATTGTGTGGGAAAAGCCTATTGCAGGGGCATAGAGCCATATTACTGTTCTAAAATCATCTTCAAATTGTGTGGGAAAAGCCTGTATCAGCCGCAGGAAGCCATATTAGTGTTCTAAAATCATCTTAAAAGTGTATGGGAAAAGCCTATTGCAGGTGCGGGGAGCCATATTAGTGTTCTAAAATCATCTTCAAAGTGTATGGGAAAAGCCCGAAAAGGGTGTGTTAAATTCTACTAAAATCTTGTGATTAGAAAGGGAATTTCGTTGTCGACCTCCAAAAGGGACGTGTTGAACCTCTACTAAAATCTTAAATTTTAGTAGAGGATCAAGATAT
>BLSH010384660.1:313825-327707 GCA_018402905.1 Glandirana rugosa | reverse complement strand
GAAAAGCCTATTTCAGCCGCGAGGAGCCATATTAGTGTTCTAAATTTTAGAACACTAATATGGCTCCCTGCGCCTGCAATAGGCTTTTCCCATACACTTTGAAGATGATTTTAGAACACGAATATGGCTCCCCGCACCTGCAATAGGCTTTTCCCATACACTTTGAAGATGATTTTAGAACACTAATATGGCTCCCTGCGGCTGATATAGGCTTTTCCCACACAATTTGAAGATGATTTTAGAACACTAATTAGGTTCCCTGCGGCTGACATAGGCATTTCCCACACACTTTGAATATGATTTTAGAACACTAATATGGCTCCCTGTGACTGATATAGGCTTTTCCCACACAATTTGAAGATGATTTTAGAACACTAATATGGCTCCCTGCGGCTGATATAGGCTTTTCCCACACACTTTGATGATGATTTTAGAACACTAATCTTTCCCTTAAAGCAACAGCTGGAACCTTTCCCTGTACAACTTCATGATGATTTTAGAACACTAATCTTTCCCTTAAAGCAACAGCTGTAACCTTTCCCTGTACAACTTGATGATGATTTTAGAACACTAATCTTTCCCTTAGAGCAACAGCTGGAACCTTTCCCTGTACAACTTGACGATGATTTTAGAAGAATAATCTTTCCCTTAGAGCAACAGCTGGAACCTTTCCCTGTACAACTTGATGATGATTTTAGAAGAATAATCTTTCCCTTAAAGCAACAGACTCTACCTAGTCCAGTCAGATCGTTCTGTGCAGCAGGATGAGGTGTGCAATCTGTCCCTCAAAGCACCAGTACTAGCATCTCTCCCTAGTCCACAATCAGATTGTTCAGTAATGCAGGATGAGATGTTCTATAATATCTGCAATCTGTCCCTCACAGAGCCAGCAGCATCCTCTCCCTAAACTATCCTGAGAGCATATGACATGCAGCACGGTGACTCCAGCCCCATATAGAGGCTGTGTCACATGATGCACTGGCCAATCACAGCCATGCCATTAGTAAGCATGGCTGTGATGGCTTCTAAGGGCAAACCAGTGAAACACTTGTTGATTGGCTGCCTTTGGCAGCTTTTCAACACGTGGAATAAAATACCAGAACCCCGGACTCGAACCCGGACTTTTTTTGAAAAGTCCGGGTTCAGGTCCGGGTCCCGGACACCCAAAAGTTTGGTACGGACCCGAACTTTACAGTTCGGGTACGCTCAACTCTAGATATGGTTCTTTTCTGAATGGGGATAGATTAATGGGCAGCATATGCGATTTAGAATGATTACGTTTATACAAGGATACGGACCCAAATTGTTCCAATAAAGAATGTAGGGGAGAGATGGATTGTTCCGGATTAATCACCAGGATGAGGATGTCATCTGCATAGAGGCCTATTTTATGATGGTCTCCGTCTATGGTCAGACCCGTTATGGCAGGGATTTGTCGGATCTGTTCGGCAAGGGGCTCCATTAGCAGGGAAAAAACAATAGGGAAGAGTTGGCACCCTTGTCTGGTGCCGTTAGATATGGGAACGTTTTTTAATGAGAATCCTGATGTCCATACTTTGGCAGAGGGATTTGTGTATAGCGTAAGAATGGAGGAGAGGATGCGTCCTTCAAAGCCGAATTTCCTAATTGTTGCTTGCATATATGACCAGTGAATGCGGTCAAATGCCTTTTCGGCATCCAGAGAAAGCAGCACTGAAGGAGCTTTATGGTATTCCGCCCATTGGATTAAATTTAGAAAACGTCTGGTGCCATCTGCTGTCTGCCTGCCATAGATGAAACCTATTTGGCCTGGGTGCACTAACAGGGGAGTGATTTGTGCTAATCTATTCAAAATGAGTTTTGCATAGATTTTTGTGTTCCAATTCAATAGGGAAATTGAGCGATAGTTGGCTGGGGTGTCCGTGGATTTGCCTGGTATGGGTATCGTGACGATGATGGCCTCAAGAAATTCGGGGGGGCATAGGCCTGTATCTGCGATACGGTTCAGAGCCTTAGCTAAGTGGGGCCGTAACTGGTCTGTTAGGGTTTTATAATACTCATTGGAGAAGCCGTCTGGGCCTGGGGATTTGTGGAGTGGGAGCGAGGAAATTACTTCAGATATTTCTTGGTCAGTGAAGGGAGATGAGAGGTCGCGGAGGTGTTCAGGGGTAAGTTTGGCTAAGTTTATGCTGCTTAGGAATCGGTCTATGTCTTCGTTACAGGGGGTAGGGGCCAGGTCTGTATCTTTTAGGTTATATAGTTTCGAGTAGAAGGTGCGGAATTGTTCCACAATATCTGCTGGGTTAGTTATGGGCTTATTGCTAGGACCGGTGAGGAAGGGGATTTTGGCTTTGGTTGCTCTTTTTTTATATTGTCAAGCTAGGTATGCTCCAGGCTTGTTAGCTGAGGTATAAGAGGTCAGTTTTAGACGTCTGATGTAGAAATCATACCCTTGTCTCAGGTGTGAGGCTAGTTGGGATCGGTGGGCCCGAGATTTCGTCATTTAATTTGGGCTCAAAGTTACGTTTATTTTGAGTTTCTAATGTTCTAATGCTTGCCGTGAGTGTGGAAAGTTTTTGGGCGCGTCTTTTCTTTTCTTGGGTAGAGTGCCTCTGATGAATGATTTGTGCGTGAGCCATAATAGGACTGGGTCTGTGTCTGGCGTGGAGTTACTTTCAAAAAGGAGGTTAAGTTCTTTCTCAATAAGGGGCTTGTAATGTGGATCGCTTAAGAGCGAGGAGTTAATTCGCCAGGGCGAGTTTGGTTTATGCGTATTGGTAAGTGATATTTCAATGGTGCAGGGGGCATGGTCTGATCATGTAATGGTTCCGATTGTGGATTTGGAAGTTCTCTGCAAGGTGTATTTGTCTGTGAGGAAAAAGTTGATTCTGGAGTAAACTCCATGGGTAGGTGAAAAGAATGAGTAGTCCTTCTCAGTTCCATGAGCACAGCGCCATACATCGTAAAGATCCTCTTCTGCAAAAAAGATGCTAGGGCTGTTGTTTTTCTGCGGACGGGGTTGGAGGAGTCAGTGGATTCCATGGTTTCATTAAAATCCCCACAGATAATAAGAGGGAATTTTTTGTATTCCTGGATTTTTTTGTGAGGTTGCTGTAAAATTTGGGGGAGGAGGTGTTTGGGGCGTATACATTAATAATAGTTATTCTAGTTATTGTACATGGCGGAGACTATTAGAAATCTGCCGTTGGGGTCTGAATCTACTTTGATCGCCTGGAAGGTTAGGGTGTCTTTTACTGCGATCATTACGCCCCTTTTCTTGGCAGGGAAGTTTGCCAGGAAGATATGCAGGAATTTAGGATGAGTGCATTTGGGGGAGCTGTTGAGGTTGAAATGGGTTTCTTGGATGCAGATTATTTCACAATTAGATGCTAGAGCTTCTCTCCAGAGAAGTGATCATTTATTGGGGCTGTTTAGGCCCTTGACGTTAAGGGAGAGAATTTTTAGGGCCATATGTAATTATATACAGGGCCGTAAGATGTATGACTGTGCTCACTTCTGAGAGGGGCTCACCCTTGACCAGTACAATAATAACCATACATTGTGACAAATCAGTGAACCTATAAACAGAGCATAAGATGTTTCCTAAGGTAATGGTGACTTTCCCTATGATGAAAGAGGAGAGAGGAAAGTAGGTGCAGTAAGAGCAGAGTGGAAGTGAAAAGGTAGAGGTGAGGAGAGAATATGCGTACTCGGTACGCTTCATGTTGGGAGGAGAATAGGTAGTCCCTGCAACTAGCAGGGAAAAAAAGATCAACCAGTGCATTAGTGAAGCCATAAAGGGAAGCTGACACAGGGGGCAATACAGTTAACTATACAGAACATTAATGTTATCTCAGACCGACCTGGACTTTTTTAAGGATCGTTTGTTTGAGGCAGTACGCCAGTCTTTTTGCAATTGACTAGGCTTGGAATGGTTGGAGGCTCCTTCTGCATGTGTGGGTTGAAGACCCCAATTATGGAGCTGTTTCAATCCTTGTTTGAGCTGGGTGATAGTAGTGGTTTTTCCCATGCGAGTCACTATGAGTTTAGTGGGGAAGCCCCATTTGTATGTTATTTTCTGGTGTAGCAGGATTTTGGTGATAGGTGCCAGCTCTTTTCTTTTTTGCGCTGTGGCCCCTGAGATGTCAGCATACACGGTGAGGGAAGTGTATGGTTTCGGCAGTGGCGAGGAATTCCTGGCCATTCTTAGGATGATTTCTTTGGAGATGAAGAAGTGCATACCAAGGAGAACATCCCTGAGTTTTTCCGCCGGAATGTGAGGGGGCTTAAAGATCCTGTGAGCTCTGTCTATGAGGAGCTCTTGGGTAGAGTTGAGCGAACCCGAACTGTAAAGTTCGGGTTCGTACCAAACTTTGGGGTGTCCATGACCTGGACCCGAACTCGGACATGTGAAAAAAAGTTCGGGTTCGAGTTCTGATATTTGATCACGCATGTTGAAGAGCTGCAGGACAGCCAATCAACAAGCATTTCACTGGTTTTCCCTAGAAGCCATCACAGCCATGCCTACTAATGGCATGGCTGTGATTGGCCAGTGCATCATGTGACCCACAGTGTGGAGTCACAGTGCTGCATGTCACATGCTCTCTGGGTAGTGTAGGGAGAGGATGCTGCCGGTGTTGTGAGGGACAGATTGTAGATAGATAGATAGGTAGAGATTACTACTACTACTGCTTTTAGGGACAGATTGCAGATAGATAGATAGGTAGAGATTACTATTACTACTACTACTGCTTTTAGGGACAGATTGCAGATCTCATCCTGCATTACAGAAAGATCTGACTAGAGTCTACTGCTAAGAGGGACAGATTATTGTTCTAAAATCATCTCCTAGTTCTATAGGGTCAGGTTCCTGCTGTTGCTGTAAGGGACAGATTATTGTTCTAAAATCATTTTGCAGCCCTCTAGCACTTTCTAGGACTCTTTTACAGTCATTTTTGTGCCGAAAAGTTTGGGTCCCCGTTGAATTCAATGGGGTTCGGGGTAAAATTAAGGGTCAAGTTCGGTACCGAACCCGGACTTTTTTCCGAAGTACGGCCGAACCCACCGAACCCGAACATCCACGAGTTCGCTCAACTCTACTCTTGGGGTGTGAGCGAAGGTACTAGAGCACTGAAGAGGGTCTGCAGGTATTGCGGTAGGTCTGGGTGGTGAATTGATTCCAGGATCCCCCTTATTTTAAGGTTGTTCCTTCTGGAACAGTCCTCCAAATCTGTGAGCTTCGCTTGTACCTTTTGTAACTCATTAGACTGATCGCGATGGGCATCGACCAATTCATTGTATACTTGTGTGAATTCTGTGAGTTGACGTTCCACCTTGTCAGTGCGGTTACCTAGGGTGTCTACTTGAGCTTGTATTTTGGAGATGGATCTGGAGATGTCTCTCTGTATGCCTTTTTGCAGCATGAGGATCACGTGTTTGAGTGTCTGCTCTGACACTGCATTGTCAGTGGCATGAGTAGTGGCTAGAGATTCCATTGTTTCTGCTTCCTCATCTTCCTCCTCCGCGCTCTCCTGCCTCTCCTGTCACCTGCCCATCAGAGTACCCAAGTACCTGTCACCTGCCCATCAAAGTACCCAAGTACCTGTCACCTGCCCATCAGAGTATCCGAGTACATGTCACCTGCCCATCAGAGTACCCGAGTAGCTGTCACCTGCCCATCAAAGTACCCGAGTACCTGTCAACAACCCATCAGAGTACCTGAGCACCTGTCACAGCCCATCAGAGTACCTGTCACCTGCCCATCAAAGTACCCGAGTACCTGTCACCTGCCCATATGAGTACCCGAATACCTGTCACCTGCCCATCAAAGTACAGAGTACCTGTCACCTGCCCATCAGAGTACCCTAGTAGCTGTCACCTGCCCATCAAAGTACCCGAGTACCTGTCAACAACCCATCAGAGTACCTGAGCACCTGTCACAGCCCATCAGAGTACCTGTCACCTGCCCATCAAAGTACCCGAGTACCTGTCACCTGCCCATATGAGTACCCGAATACCTGTCACCTGCCCATCAAAGTACAGAGTACCTGTCACCTGCCCATCAGAGTACCCTAGTAGCTGTCACCTGCCCATCAAAGTACCCGAGTACCTGTCAACAACCCATCAGAGTACCTGAGCACCTGTCACAGCCCATCAGAGTACCTGTCACCTGCCCATCAAAGTACCCGAGTACCTGTCACCTGCCCATATGAGTACCCGAATACCTGTCACCTGCCCATCAAAGTACCGAGTACCTGTCACCTGCCCATCAAAATACCCAAGTACCTGTCACCTGCCTATCAGAGTACCTGAGTACATGTCACCTGCCCATCAGAGTACCCGAGCAGCTGTCACCTGCCCATCAAAGTACCCGAGTACCTGTCAACAACCCATCAGAGTACCTGAGATCCTGTCACAGCCCATCAGAGTACCTGTCACCTGCCCATCAAAGTACCCGAGCACCTGTCACCTGCCCGTATGAGTACCCAAATACCTGTCACCTGCCCATCAGAGTACCCGAGCACCTGTCACCAGACCATCAGAGTACCCGAGTACCTGTCACCAGCCCATCTGAGTACCCGAATACCTGTCACCAGCCCATCTGAGTACCCGAGTACCTGTCAACAGCCCATCACAGTACCCGAGTACCTGTCATCAACCCATCTGAGTACCCGAGTACCTGTCACCAGCCCATGAGAGTACCTGTGTACTTGTCATCAACCCATCAGAGTACTTAAGTACCTGTCACCAGCCCATTAGAGTACCCGAGTAGCTGTCACCAATCCATCTAAGTACCCAAGTACCTGTCACCAGCCCATCACAGTACCCGAGTACCTGTCACCAGCCCATCACAGTACCCGAGTACCTGTCACCAGCCCATCACAGTACCCGAGTACCTGTCACCATCTTATGAGAGTACCCGAGTACCTGTCACCAGCCCATCAGAGTACCCGAGTACCTGTCACCAGCCCATCAGAGTACCCGAGTACTTGTCACCAGCCCATCTGAGTACCCGAGTACCCGTTGCCAATCCATCAGAGTACCCAAGCACCTGTCACCAACCCATCAGAGTACCCGAGCATCTGTCACCATCTCATCAGAGTACCCGAGTACCTGTCACCAGCCCATGAATGTACCCGAGTACTTGTCACCAGCCCATCAGAGTACCCGAGTACCTGTCACCAGCCCATCAGAGTACCCGAGTACTTGTCACCAGCCCATCTGAGTACCCGAGTACCTGTTGCCAATCCATCAGAGTACCCAAGCACCTGTCACCAACCCATCAGAGTACCCGAGCATCTGTCACCATCTCATCAGAGTACCCGAGTACCTGTCACTAGCCCATCTGAGTACCCTAGTATCTGTCACTAGCCCATCTGAGTACCCGAGTGCCTGTCACTAGCCCATCTGAGTACCCAAGTACCTGGCACCAGACCATCTGAGTACCCAAGTACCTGGCACCAGACCATCTGAGTACCTGAGTACCTGTCACCAGCCCATCAGAGTACCCAAGAACTTTTTACCAGCCCATCAGAGTACCCGAGTTACTTTTACCAGCCCATCAGAGTACTCGAGTACCTTTTACTAATCCATCAGACTACCGGAGTACCTATCTGCAGCCCATAAGAGTACCCGACTACTTATGTGCAGCCCATGCCTCATAAAATATACATTGGGGTGTTTGCTTTCCAAAATGGGGTAATTTTGTGGGTAATTACACTGTCCTTGTGCTCCAGGACCTTCAAAAGTGTGATAGGTAGGAATGAAATTAGATGTGTCTAGAACGCCTGAAGGTACTACTTCAATGCTGGACCTCTCTATGTGGCCGGGCTGTGTAAAAGTCTCACACATGTGGTATCGCCATACTCGGGATGAGTAGTAGAATATATTTCGGGGGGTCATTTTTGCTATGTACATGCTATGTGTTAGAAATATCATATAAATTGACAACTAAAAAAAATAAGTTTTCATTTTCTTTTCACATTTTCCGAAGACTTGTGGAAAAAAATGAACAGTACAAAAGACTCATAATGCCTCATGGAATATACGTTGGGGTGTTTGTTTTTCAAAATGGGGTCATTTTGTGGGTAATTCCACTGTCCTGGTGCTCCAGGACCTTCAAAAGTGTAATAGGTCATTAGGATATTTTATGTGTAATTTATGCTCCTAGAACGCATGATGGTGCTCCCTGCATGTTGGACCTCTCTATGTGGCCAGGCTGTGTAAAAGTCTCACACATGTGGTATCGCCATACTCGGGATGAACAGCAGAATGTATTTTGGGGTGTAATTTTTGCTATGTACATGCTATGTGTTAGAAATAACTTATAAATTGACCACTTTGTGTAAAAAATAATAGAGTTTTTATCTTCTTTCCATGTTTTTCAAAGACTTAACCATACAAAAGACTCATAATGCTTCATAGAATATACCTTGGGGTGTTTGCTTTCCGAAATGGGGTCATTTTGTGGGCAATTCCATTGTCCTGGTGCTCCGGGGCCTTCAAATGTGTAATAGGTGGTTGAGAAATGAGATGTGTATTTTATGCTCGTAGAACACCTAAAGGTGCTGCTTCAATGTTGGGCCTCTGTATGTGGCCAGGCTGTGTAAAAGTCTCACACATGTGGTATCGTCATACTCAGGAGGAGTAGCAGAATGTGTTTTGTGGTGTAATTTTTGCTATGTACATGCTATGTGTTGGAAATATCTTATAAATGCACAGCTTTGTGTAAAAAAAATGCGTTTTCATTTTTTTCCACATTTTCTAAAAACTTCTGGAAAAAAATGACATGTTCAAAAGACTCATTATGCCTCATAGATTATACGTTGGGGTGTTTGCTTTCCAAAATGGGGTCATTTTGTGGAAAATACCATTGTCCTGTTGCTTCAGGGCCTTCAAAAATGTAATAGGTGGTTGAGAAATGAGATGTGTAATTTATGCTTGTAGAACGCCTAAAGGTGCTACTTCAATGTTGGGCTTGTGCATGTGGCCAGGCTGTGTAAAAGTCTCACACATGTGATATCGCCATACTCAGGAGGAGTGGCAGAATGTATTGTGGGGTGTCATTTTTGCTATGTACATGCTATGTGTTGGAAATATCATATAAATGGTCAACTTTGTGTTAAAAAAATGCATTTTAATTTTTTTCCCCACATTTTTCAACAACTTCTGGAAAAAAATGACATGTTCAAAAGACTCATTATGCCTCATAGATTATACGTTAGGGTGTTTGCTTTCCAAAATGGGGTCATTTCGTGGGCAATTCCATTGTCCTGGTGTTCCAGGGCCTTCAAAGGTGTAATAGGTGGCTGAGAAATGAGATCTGTAATTTATGCTCGTAGAACGCCTGAAGGTGCTACTTCAATGTTAGGCCTTTGTATGTGCCCAGGATGTGAAAAAGCCTCACACATGGGGTATTGCCATACTCAGGAGGAGTGGCAGAATGTATTTTGGGGTGTCATTGCAACTATGCATATGCTGTGTGTGAGAAATAACTTGTTGTTTAACAATTTTGTGTAAAAAAAAAAAAAAAAATCTTCAATTTGCAAAGAATTGTGGGAAAAAATTACAACTTCAAAAAACTCACCATGCCCCTTACTAAATACCTTGGAATGTCTACTTTCCAAAAAGGGGTCATTTGGGGGGTATTTGTACTTTCCTGGCTTGTTAGGGTCTCAAGAAATGAGATAGGTGGTCAGAACATCAGGTGTGATCAGTTTTCAATGATTTGCACCATAGCTTGTAGACTCTATAACTTTCACAGAGAATAATTAATATCCATTAATTTGGGTTATTTTTTACCAAAGATATGTAGCAGTATAAATTATGCCCCAAATTTACGAAGAAAAATGACTTTTTTGCAAAATTTTTCAATACAAACTAAAAAAAAGTGGGTTTTTTTTCAAAATTTTCGCTACTTTTTTGCTTACATTGAAAAAAATAAAAAACCCAGCAGTGATTATATACCACCAAAAGAAATCTCTATTTGTGAGAAAAAAAAATGATAAAAACTTTGTTAGAGTACAGTGTAGCATGACTGAGTAATTGTCATTTAAAGTGTGAGAGCACTGAAAGCTGAAAATTGGTCTGGTAAGGAAGGGGGTGTAAGTGTTCTGTATGGAAGTGGTTAAAACCCCCTCCTGAAGGACACATGCACACATTGAGACCTTCTCTTCTTTATCTGCATAAATCTGAGATGGGCTGAACAGTGCTGAGTGTGATGAGGCAGTGAAAGGGATGAGTCATTAACTTGGGTTGAAACTATGCTAAAATACTGTGACTCTGTGATGTCACCGCATTGTGTTGTAGTGTTGACATAAACAGTGACAGTTGTGTTTTGTCCAAGGTTGCTGATAGTTCTACTTTAAGGAATACACTGCTGACTCCACTCGCCATGATTAATGCCCGATGGCCGAAACGGGTTGATTTTTTTTTTAACTGTTGTTCATTTGCATTGATGTCCGTTGATGATGCCTATGGGTAGGCGAAAAGCCTTGAAGTAATTTCTGGCATCTGGTTTCCGTGGATGTCACTTCCGGTTTTGCTTTGGAACGCACGCGGAATAGCGGCGTTCGTGGTTTTCATGCATACAACAAGTGAGTTTTTATCTGCAAGTTTGTAAGTACCTTTATTTTTGCGCAATAAATTAATGACCATACAGTACTTCACTATTGTGGTCCCCTTTTTTCTTTATACCCCAAAAAATCTCTGCATATCATTGGAGTCTTTTGGAATCAGACCATTTAGAACGATCGCACCCCAGGCTTGCCTTTGAGAAGCACTTGACTACATTAAGCTTGACCAGACCCCCAGACTGAAAAGCTGGCGGTCATGGTCTTTTGGTGAGTAGGGACGCACATGGAGTGATACCCCACGCGTTTTGAAGTACTTTGGCACTTTGGAAGATTGCAAGCACTTTCCAAGCACTAGCGCACTTTCTCACCTATACTGGACTATATTGGCACTGTATTTACCTTTTATTTCTGTGCACATTATTGTGGTTCATATCATTGTTTTACAATATTGTTGATGTTTAGCTCTATATATTTGTTCACATACTATCAGGTGTTCCCCACTTTGTGTATAGCTGCTGCATGCTACCAAGCACTTTTTCTCTTTTTCTCCAAAAGCGCAACTTTTTTTATATATATTGATAAGACTATGTTTTAGCCAACTTCCATGGCACCAGCCTTTCTCCCTTTTTTGTGCTGGCTCTACCTTACCAGCAGCCTTCTAATTGGACAGTAGCAGGTGAAGATTGATGAGGGCTTCTCTCTGTCACTCTGCTCTCTCCTCCAGTTGGCATGTTGTCTGTCAACATACAGTATTTGCATACAGCTTACCTGGTTGGTTCTCAGTACTGCTCCCCCCTATCTTGCAGTCTGATCGCTGCTATACAAGAGGCTGATACAAAGTCAAGTAAAATTCAGGTTACTGCACTATAGGTGTTAAGGGTCTAACTGAAACATTCAGAAACAACTGCTGTTTTGTTTTTAATAAAATGTTTTTCCCATATTTTGCGGCATTCCTAATGTTCCCCAGTTAACATTGTTTGAGCTGAAGTTTCCCATGTCTGCAGTTAAGTAACAAATTCAGGTCTTGTCCCTCCCCTGTCTGTGATTGGTTAGTAAAGGAGAAGAAGAAGACTGATGAGTTAATTTCTCTGTCACTCTGTTCTCTCCCGCTATCAACATATACCTTGTTAGCATCTGAGCACTGCAGCACACCTAACTGGCTCTTTCTGCTTCTTCCCCTCACCGCGTCTGAACTCTGTTGTACAGATGCTTGCAAGATGCTGATACCAGGTACATGCACTGCTTTTAAAAAATAAATTTAATTATACATCAGTGAATACAGAGCTGCATTAATTTGTGCCTTGAGCGCAGCCTTAACAAAAGTCGAGTTAAAACTTTTTTTTAGTTTGGGATAGAGTGGAGATGGATTAGAACCCATATCAGATTTATATTGCTTTCTTAAAGAGATTTGTTAAAGAGATTCTGCCTATGTGCCACATTTCTCACCAGAAAGAACATTCCAACTTTTGAGTTGTCCCCAAGAAAAGAATAGGGGAAATCTTCCAATGGGGACATGTTCTGGTAACAACCATGGATTTCCTCACTTTAGAGAGATTTCCTTTCACCTCCTGTTTTGGCTATGGGACAGGAAGTGAAGGGAAATCTCTGCAATGGGACATAGATGGCAAAAAATAACCTGCCAGGGCTTATACCTTTCCATTGCTCTATTAAAAATTGGTTCTATTTCAAGTGATACAGTATGTGAACACTTGCTGCTTTAAATTATCCTGCTCACTGATTTATTGCCTCATTCAGAATATGCTTTTCCCGCACCTCTCATCTACCCTAAACCCCCTATTTTTTATATTTAATGGTATCTCAAGCTAGACTTCTCACTCCAGTGTCCTTACAAAACCTACAATTCACATTAGAAAGTATACAATGCCATGCAAACTGCTTATAAATACCACTAGGAATTGATTTAAACCTACATTTTATTGTGTTTTATCAACAACATTTCATTTCAGTATAATTTCATTCAAGGTAAACAGTGCACATAAATTAAGAGTGGGGCTTTACAAGGACAGGCTGATCCAGATAATGTTGGATTTTGTATTCTTTTTTTTTTATTTCGATCCATTTTTGTATTTGAATGCACTTCAAGACTTGACACTTTCACCCCTTTTCTGCTTTTTTTTTATTTATTTGCTATATAAAAGAAAACAACATTTGAAAAAGAAATTATTTAGTTTAGTCCATAAATAATTTTTCTTCATAAATTTGTGATAAAATGTATTCTGTTAGATTTCTTTGGTGAAAAAAATGAGTGTATGTTAGTCTGTGTGAAAGGTATATAGAGTCTACAAACTATGGTATATACAGTATGTTTGAAAATTGATCACTCCTGTACTGACGGCTCATTTCTTGAGGCCCTAAAATACCAGGACAGTAAAAATACCCCCCAAATGACCCCTTTTTAGAAAGTAGACAGGTATTTAGTAAGAGGCATGGTGAGTTATTTAAAGTTCTAATTTGTTTATTTTTTTTTTCACAAAATTGCCATTTTGACAAGTTATTTCTCAAACATGGCATAGGCATACTTGCAATTACACCCAAAAACACATTTTGTTACACCTCCCAAGTATAGTGATACCACAGGCGTGGGCATTTTTCACAGCCTGTTCACATAGAGGGGCCCTGGGGCACTAGGACAGTGGAAACACCCAAAAAATGAACACATTGTGGAAATCAAACACCCCAACATATTTTCTGAATGGCATAGATTTTTTTTTATACACAAAGTAGTTCATTTATAAGATATATCTTACACACAGCATAGGAAAACTTAGAATTACACCCCAAAACACATTCTGTTACTCCTCCCGAGTGTGGCAATACCACATGTTTGATATTTTTTCACAGCCTAGCCACATAAAGAGGCCCAAAATCCATGGAGCAGGACACTGTAGATGGCTGCATTGGTGTGACTGCAATCAGGGCACCATAAATGGCTGCACTGGTGTGACTGCAATCAGGGCACCATAGATGGCTGCATCGTTGTGACTGCAATCATTGCACCATAGATGGCTGCACTGATATGACTGCAATCAGGGCACCATAGATGGCTGCACTGGTGTGACTGCAATCAGGGAACGATAGATGGCTGCACTGGTGTGACTGCAATCAGGGCACCATAGATGGCTGCACTGGTGTGATTGCAATCAGGGAACCATATATGGCTGCACTGGTGTGACTGCAATCAGGGCACCACGGGACTAACGTCAGTGTGGTCACGTCGGTAAATACCACGGGACTAACGTCAGTGTGGTTACGTCGGTAGATGTCACAGGACGAGGTACCTAAAACCCGGAGAAATACACCGATCCGAC
>BLSH010384660.1:285576-305912 GCA_018402905.1 Glandirana rugosa | reverse complement strand
ACACAGACTTGAAATACTTGTGCAGAAGAGATGTGCACTGATTTCCGGTTTGATTTAAAGTGATACACACATTTTGCAGAACAGTAATATGGGTACTCCCGGCTTATTTATGCTTTTTTGACACAGTTTGAAGATGATTTTAGAACAGTTCTATGGCCTCTAATGTTAATTAATACTTTTCAGACCCATTTTGAAGATGATCTCCATTTTTGCATTTTTTATGTTTTTATTTTTTAAAAAATATTTAAAGTTATTTCCCTGTCCCCATTTCTTTGTAGGTCACTTGTCCCACCCTTACCCACATTTCCTTCCTTTTGCAGACCTCTAGGACCTTCCAGGACTATTTTACAACACTTTTTGTACCTAAAAGTCCGGGTCTCCATTGATTTCAATGGGGTTCGGGGTCCGGGACAAAGTTCGGGTTCTGTCCGGACCCGAACCCGGACTTTGTCCCGAAGTTCTGCCGAACCATCAGAACCCGGACTTCTAGAAGTTCGCTCAACTCTAGTGACAAGTGTTCTCCGCAGTAAATCACAGTAGCTGTTAGATTCCTCAATGATCCAGCACAGATCATTCTCTGGTTTGTCTGAGTGGAAGGAAAGCCGATGGCTGCAACAAGCAGCCTGTGTTTACATGTATGATTGCTGGTCACAGTAATCACATAGTATGTAAACACATAGTACAGGGCCAATCACAACAACCCTGTACCCCAATCTGTGATGCACTGTGTTCAAGGGACATAACGCTCACATATCATGCTGCTGCGCACCCCCGGGGGCATGCATTGCAACCAGAAGTGGGAAGACATAGTTGTACATCCTCCTGAAACAAGATAGTTCAGATTTATTTACAGTGCCGGACAAGAGGAGGTGAAATAATATTTCAGATATAGCGTTATATCACTGTGCCTAAAAGCGCTGTTAATTATATAATAATAATGTTGGTTTAAAGTGGTTGTAAACCCCTGAAATGAAAAATGAACAAGGCATATTATTCTATAGTGTGTACTTGCCTCAATCCAAAGTACCTAGTGTGATTTCTGTTTGTTCTGTCATTCTTCTGCTATCTGCATTAATCACTTCTAACAGTCTTTGCCGACATCAGTCAATCTCGGTTGCAGACAATCATCCATATAGCACACAACAGGTGATTGACAGCCTGATCTGTGTGGGGTTGTGTGTCCTTTCTCTTCTCTCAGGTCTCAGATTACACTCAGCTCCATGCTATATGTAGTGCAGTATGTGACTTCTGATCCCTGTGTCTGATTTCTGGAGCTCAGAAATGCTGTGTAAACTGTGCACTTTGACCAGCTATAGAGAAGTGAGGTCTGCAGATGAACAGGTACAATATATGTAGAAGGATTTGTTCCATCTCTGTGTATCACCAGAGGTAAGTCACTTCACTGGGTATATGTGAGGGCTTACAATTACTTTAACCACTTAAGGACCGCCCGTGTATATTTACTTCAGCAGGGCGGCCCTTAAGCACGAAATCACGCACCTGTACCTGATTCCTGTTTTTGGCTCTGGGGTGGGTGCCACCGTAACCGCGCTCCCGCTGTGATTGGATGCAGTGGGAGCCAATCAGCGGGTCCGCTGGCCGCAATGACCGCCGGCCACCCAAGATTGTTCGTAGGAGAGACAGAATAAAGGCCTGCCTATGCAAACAAGGCAGACCATCGTTCTGTCAGACAGGAAGAGAAAAATCTTGTGTTCCTGCTATTCAGGAACACAGATGTCTCTCTTCCTCTAGTGCATGCATCCCCCACTCAGTTAGAAAGCATTCCTTATGTAGCACCCCCATAGTATAGGTGCGTTTTCTAGCAGGACTGTAATGTGCAGGCCTGGTTGTTTTGATCTGGGCTGGGAGGAGAAACTCAGGGAGGATTGGGTGGACTTAACAGATGAGGTCACCAGAACCTCCCACTTCTTTCTAGAAACCTGGAGAAGGTTGTCTGGTCAGAGAGCTGAGAGATGGATGGAGCCATCTGGAGTGTTCTAAGGAGCCCTGGCTAATCCCCAAGCAGGGTTGGCAGTGGGCAGGCCTCCTTAAATACTCAGAGTCAGTCCAATCTGGGAGTAGTAGTGTTAGGTGGAAGTCTGGAGATGTAGCAGAGGCGCTGTGGTGCAGGCCCCTAGCTGGGAGGTCACCCCCTGTCTGGGGAGGGTGACCTTGGGGCCTGGGTGTGGACTGGAAGTGGAAGTGGAGTGGAAATCTGCAAGTTCTGTGTAGTGAAAGAAATGTGAGAGAAACGGTCAGCAAATGAAGTGCTAGAGAACTGAGAGGAGCAATAGTCTGCAGAGGGAGTGTCTGCAGTGAAGTGTGCATATACAGACTTGTATATGGGAACTTTGTACCATAATTCCTTGTGCATCCCACAGTTACCCCTTATCCCCATTTATTTCCCCAAATAAAACAACAAAAAAAAAGAACCGGCCTGGTCAGTGTCTCTGGATGTATGCATATGGTGTGATTGAGGTCAACTATCAGGTGAACCACTACTGCAAGCCACTTTCAAGGGAGCACATGGCTACACCTAGGAGCACACGTAACCCTTTGATTGCCCCTGATGTTTACCCCTTCCCTGCCAGTGTCTTTTACATAGTAACAGTGCATTTTTTTTAGCACTGATCACTGTATTAGTGTCACTGGTCCCCAAAAAGTGTCACTTAGTGTCAGTTTGTCCGCCACAATGTTGCAGTCCTGATAAAAATCATTGATCACCACGATTACTAGTAAAAAACAATTAAAAAAAATAAAATGTCCATAAATCTTTCCCATAGTTTGTAGACGCTATAACTTTTGTGTAAACCAATCAATATACACCTTTTGGGATTTTTTTTATCAAAAATATGTAGTAGAATACAAATTGGCCTAAATTGCTGAAGAATTTTTTTATTGGGTATGTTTTATAGCAGAAAGTAAAAAATATTGCTTTATTTTTCAAAATTGACAGCCTTTTTTTGTTTATAGCGCAAAAAATAAAAACCGTATAGGTGATCAAATGCCACCAAAAGAAAGCTCTATTTGTGGGGAAAAAAAGGACATCAATTTTATTTGGGTGCAGCGTTGCACGACCGCACAATTGTCAGTTAAAGAAAAACAGTGCCGTATCGCAAATAAGGCCTGGTCATGAAGGGGATAAATCCTTCCGGAGCTGAAGTAGCTAAAGTAGAACTATAGGCAAAACATTTTTTTTCATTTTGGATAGAGTAAGGGGGGGTTATAAACCCTGTCAGCTTTTTTTCACCATATGTATCCAATTGCGTAGATTTACCTTCACTTCCTGTCCCATAGGCAAACAGGAAGTGAGAGGAAATCACTGCAAATTAAGATAATTTTTTGGGGACTCTCTGGTCCCCATTGGAAGATTTCCCCTCTATTACTTTTCTGGGGACAACCCAAAATTTGGGATTTTCTTTTACTTTCACTTTCAATGATAATGGTGAACAGGACAAATAAAGAGGGTGAATCTCCCTAACAGGGGCACAGACAGCAATAAAGACTGACAAGCATTCTAATCAATCTGCATACTATCCAAAACTAGAAATAACATTTGCGTTTAGTTATACTTTAAAGCCACTTTCACACCAGAGGCGCTTTACAGGTGTTTTTTAGCTTAAAATAAAGCGCCTGTAAAGCGCCTCTAAATTAGCTCCTAATGCACCCCAGTGTGAAAGCCCGAGTGCTTTCATGCTGGGGCGGGGCGCTTGCAGGATAGGAAAAAAAGTCCTGCAAGCCACATCTTTGGGACGGTGTGAGAGTGATGTATACACCGCTCCTCCACCGCCCCTTTCCCATTGAAATGAATGGGCAGCGCTTCCGAAGCAGCTGTACACCACTTCAGAAGAGATTTTAGCCTCTTTTTAACCCCTTGTGGATTAAAACCCCTTGTGGATACCACTTTGCTGCTAACGCTCGGGCGGCCCTGGTGTGAAAGGAGCCTTAAGTCTGAGGGCAGTGAATTCTTTTGCTTCATAAAAATAGGTTAATTCATTGGGTATAAAAGTAGACTTCTGTCATTAAGGAAAGTTTTGCAATGGAATTCATACACAGGACACCACCTACCCACCCAGATTGTTATATTATTCCGTTTTGCAGTATTGAAATATATCAAGCTACCTCACTGTACAAACCTGTATCTTCCGTGTTGGGAACATCTGATCCAAAGCTTGTGCTTCTGTAGGCTTGGGACTTTCAAACTGCACCCATCAAAGTCACTGTGCAATCTAATTATGCACAGATGAAAATTCGGAGAAGAATTATTTATTCATTTGATCTTCCTATAGTGCAGTCTGCAGAATAACTTTGATAGATGGAGCTGTGTTTTATGGGGAAAGAAGTTGTACATTATAAAATGAGCGGCAAGAGGCTGAAAACCCATCTAGAGACCTTTGGAAAGCCCTGCCAGACTGCCAGTATTAGAATATAAAATTCAAAATAGAATTCAGAACCACTAAAAAAAGAACTGTAATTAATAATTTGCTGTTTTAAAATGTCAGATTGCTGAAAACATTAAACATAACCTAAGTTTTTATCTGTATTGACGACCTGCACCAACTAAGGAACCCTAGTGAGGTGTCTTATAACAGTATAGACATGTCTATTAACTCCAGTTTTGCCTATTACGTATATTGGCTTTCAAAGTGCGGATAGCTTTTTTTGTACAATTTAAATTTCCAGAAAACAGATTGAAAAGACCAATGTATTAATGAATAATCAATCCCTTTTAGGTGCATATTATTGCATTGCCAAGACATGCATATTGGTAAAATGTTTGTACATGCATTCGTACCATAAAGAGGAACTATGATGATCTATGATTCATTTTATATATGATTTTCCAGTGTTTTAGGTGTTTACTGTAATCCCAGAAAGGCTTATAATAGTTTTGTATAGGTAAATGATGATATATTGCTAAATTTAAATAAAAATGTTTAAAGTGGAACTACATTGCATCTGATCGCCACAGAATTAAAATTGTGACTGTGCTTTCCTGTCATTCAGTTGCATCCTCCATACCCCTTGCCTGTTATGACTTTATTTCTTCAAATACCATACCCTATAGGAGGTCTCAGGCCTATAACATTGCTAGGCTAATCTGTTTTTAGCCCAACAATCTACACCTGTGTTCTCGCACTCTTTTCAAAAACTTGAATAAAAAGCAGATTTTACAAAAAAAAAAGACATTTTTTTTAATATGATTAGTTATTGTGTCTGATTCTGTCTTTGTATTCACTGTCAATAATTCTGAGAGTGTTGAATGGATGGGAGTGCCCCACTAGCTTGTACATTCATTTGAAAGATTTATTTTTGCAACAGCCAACACATCATCAGGGGCTTAACACTGCCATTTCATCAGGGCTAAAATACAGAAGATGCAAATGCCTGGATTGAAACTGACTGAGTGATGAAGGGATTTGCATTCTGAACCAGTCAAGCTCTGTGGTATTGCACAGTTAGTATTGTCAGTCTAAAGGTCTCTATAGGGGCTTAATTTTTGGGAGATTCCAGCTAAATAGGCTGAATTTTAAGTTCTGGTTGGCTCTGCAAGCCCCACCTGGCTCGGGTGTCTGTATACAATAGCTGGCAGTAGAAGTTCCTCCATCAATCCTAGGTCGATCGGTGAACAAACCCCCCCAGTCATTCGCCCATCTGCCCATCAGTCCCGCACTTACCCCATCCAGGTCACGGGCAGTTTCAGCAGCTTCCCCCTGCGTCTCCTCCTCGGCGCTCCCTCCTCCCTTCTCCAGGTCAATACGGTCCCTTCTCCTCTCGGCCAAAACTCGCTTCCTTTCACCAAAAACAATATATATATTGTAAGGGGGTTAGCTCGGCAGCGGGTGTGTGTGACCCCCTAGAAGGGTTCACTACACAATTTAGGCACAGCAAGACAGTAGTTGTAGGTGAAATCAAAAAGGCAGTTTATCTATAAGTTGAAAAACAGCAAAACAAAAACAAACAAAATAAATCCTAGGCCACTTGGCCACTGACTACACAATAGGTTTCCCTGTCTCTCAGCTAGTTACAGCCTACTGCTATACCTAGCTCCTATCTTTCTGCCGGACACTCAGCCCCACAAGCCTTATCATAGAGCCTAGGTCGGCAACCCGTCAATCGCGATCTACTTGTTGAACGCGGTGATCGGACAGGTAAATCGTGACCTGACATGCCCGACATCCTGACTGCACCTGCCGAATGTAGATAGAACAGCCGAGCAGCTGTCCTGATCACATCCCACAGCATACACGCAGAGCTGCAGCGAGGTGCCAAGTGTGCGTTCCTGCACTTGGCACTAGTGTGGAAAGTATAAAGTTCTGTCAGGCGGAGTGATCTCCACCCGACAGATGATTTCTAGACCCGGCCCCTGAATTACATCTAGTCATAGGCGGGAGAGGAAGACAGCGTGGCGCTGGAACCGGCACAAACACTGTAAATGCAAGTAACCGTAATGAGGACAAGTTTGTTACAGTGAGGGAGGGTGGGGGGCAGTGAAGGTAGTTAATAGCGTCATGTGTCTGTGTTAATTACCCCTTTATTCTGCATTAGTGGTCAGTATTTAATAACACCATCATGCTGCAGCATAAAGGGGTTAATTAACACTGGCAATGGTGCCACTAATGCAGCACAAAGGGGTTAATTAACTACAATTGGTAACTAATGCATCAGTGACCAGTAGCAGCACATTAACCCCTTCATGCTGCCTTAGTGGCACCAGTGTTAGTGTTAATTAATCCCTTTATGCTGCGGCATGATGGGGTTATTAAACACTGCCACTGACCACTAATGCAGAATAAAGGGTTAATTAACACTGACACTGGTTCCACTAATGCAGCACAAAGGGGTTAATTACTGCCACTGCCCACCAATAGGGAAAGTAGTTTAAAATAACAATACTACTGACCATCAGTGCAGAAGGGACCCCCTTCCGCTGCCTGTAAAAGCAATCCAGCAGCTAATTAGCCGCTAGGATTGCTTTTGCTAAAAACAGCATCATCACTTGCCCAAAAAGGCAGCCTGTAGTTGTGGTATACCACTTTAAACCAGCAAACTAAATATACGTTAGCTGGTCTTAAAGTGCTTTTTTAAAGCATAAGTCCAGCTTAATCCCTACTAGCCTTAAAAATGCCCCTTACCCTCCTAACGCCAATGTTTAACCTAGGCCACTCCAATCTGGTCATGTTATCTCCCCAGTGTGAGCCAGTGATGTATGCAGGGAAGGAGGAGGGAGCACCAATAACAGCTGGGACATGTGAACCTAAGGGTGACATCACCGCTCCAGGTTTTACCAGCCTTTGTCAAGTGCTGTATCCTCTGCAGCTGCTGCTGGCTGACACAGATCTCATGATCAGGCCGGGGCAAGCTGAAGATAAAGTATTACCTTTTTTTTTTTTTGTTTACACAGTGACATTTGTTTGATTATATTTTGTTATATGTTTTCTTTATGCCATTCTTTTTATTGGGGCCTTGCTAGTTAATATCTTACAAAAAAAAAGTAATTAAAAAAATGTGAAAAAAAAAAGGACGCTGCACCCCGGTGATCTTTGATCTCTTCCATGCTGCTTGGGCAGATCTCTACTTCTCAAAGGTTGCTTACCCCTGCCGTAGAGGATTTTGTGTCAAGCTCCCCAGTCTAGGACACAGAACTGGTTCCAGGGTGGAGCAATTCCCTAGGCCAACTAGGAGTTTTGTAGAGGCCTAATGAGCCAGCTCCACTCAGCTGGGCTTATACCTCTTCCTCTACAAAACTCCCAGCACTTCCCCCTAGTGGTAGAAGTCTGCGTAACTCTACCTCTACTCTACTAATCTCAGATAAATGTACCTGCCATCCTGAACGCACCCAGGCGATTTCACCCATCTACTGTCACAATATATATATATATATATATATATATATATATATATATACAGGCAGTCCCCTAGTTACAAACATCCGACTTACAAACGACTTCTACAAACAAACGGAGGTAGACAACAGGAAGTGAGAGGAAAAAATTTACCCCTGGGAGGGGAAATTCACTCTTGTAAGAGGTATTGGAAAAAGGTGTCTCCACTGAAGCTTTATCACCAAGGTTTGTTTCCACAGCAACCCAACATTTTCTAAATCCAATTATCATTTGGACAGGAAGTGAGGTGAAATCTTTTGAACAGAATCATAGACAGAAAAACAAACATTACAGGGGTGTTTCCCCTTCCCTATGCTATCCAAAAAGCTTAAAAATATTTTTTTGGCTGAAGCTGCACTTATAAAATGTACCTGTTCCCACTTACAAACAAATTCAACTTAAGAACAAACCTACAGTGCCTATCTTGTTTGTAACCAGGGGACCGCCTGTATATGTACAAGAAAGAGAAAAAGAAAAAAATGTAACTGTAATCTCTCTTTCACTAGATACATGGATCCCTGTGAACTACCTTTTTTGGATGTCCTTTTGGTGGCCTCTGATGACCATGTGGTCACATGGGTTTATCATAAGCCTAGTGCTGGCAATAGTCTTCTGTTGGCCCAATCCAATCATCCTGCTCATACAATCAAGGGCATACCAGTAGGGCAATTTATCAGTATACGGAGAATTTGCAGTGAGGACTCCGATTTTTATAGAGAATCTGCTGAGTGGTATAATCGGTTCAGAGATCGTGGATATCCTATTTGGAAGCTGAACCGTTCATATAACATAGCTAAAAATAAAACGAGGAAGGATCTGCCTAAGAGATCATTCATGCATATCTCCAGATGGGGCAACGAACCTGCCCTTGTTACTTCATATAGCCTTGAATTCCACCAGGTTGGGGATATAGTAAAAAGATATCTACCTTTATTATATGAAGATGACACGTTATCTGAGGTTTTCAGGGAAGGTTCCAAAAAGGGCACGATCGCTGGCCAGTTCTTTAGCCCCAAGTTTCTTTAAACCCACCCCTATCACTAGTACTACTTGGCTGCACTGTGTGGGAAACTATAGATGTAGGGCTAGGGACTGTCCATGCTGTCCGCATATTGCTTTGGGGAAAGATGTTGTATCCAGTACCAATCAGAGGCGCGTGACTTTGACACATTTTTTGTACTGCAACACCAGGTATGGGGTAAATATAATTACATGCAGCAATTGCTTGAAGCAGTATGTGGGTTGTACGACCAGGCGTCTGAGAGATAGGTTCAGAGAACATCTGAGCGACATCAGGATCAAAAAGAATACTAATGTCGCCAGGCATTTTAACACCTACCATGGTGGTGATTTTTCTCTATTATCAGTGCAAATCCTGGAAAAAGTTAAACTTAATGCTTGTGGGGGGGATCTGTTTAGTCTATTATGCAGGAGGGAGGTCTTTTGGATACAACATTAACATACTAGAATTCCAGATGGTCTCAACTTCAAATGGGATGTTTCCCATTATTTGGAATGAGTCCGTCCCTCCCTCCTGTATGAGCTATAAACATATTTCCTCATTGTTCTTATGATGTTGTGTTTTTTTTTTCCTGGTGGTCAGTATATTTATGTATATATACGGTTGACTTTGGATGATAAAGTATTTGGTTTGTGATAGTTCCGGAATAATTTTGAACATTAACATACTTCTGGTATTAATGTTGGCTTATGCTTAGAATTCATATTCAACATACACAGGCTTCATGCATGTTTTAGAGATGTCTAATCTATGGAGATATGAGGCTCTACCCTCTGTTTTTTCTCTCCATGGATTGCAAAATATACTTTGATTATTGCTGGTTCATATATATATATATATATATATATATATATATATATTCACATTCATATGTATGTTTTATTTCTTTTTACTTTTTCTTGTACATATATATATACATATATATTGTTTTTTGTATATTTTGCATGTCATGAAGCTTAGTGTTGATTTTAAAAATGTATGTTATATGCACTCTTTTCTGCAGGGTAGATCATTTATTTAAATTATTTTTCACATGGACACCTGCAGTTTTAAGTCAGAGCTGGGCTCTTGGCTAATTAGCAAGGACTAAGCACCGGTGTGTGAAACGCGTCTGCTATAGCCACTGAGGACTTGTGTGCTGGCTGTGATCTTTGTATTTTGCTTTTAATGCGTCAATAAATGGAATTTTCATGGGGAGTGCCACCGCCTTCCTTTTCTTTGTGAATCGTAAAGTCATTGCCCCATCTCTCCACAAGCATTTTCTGGTGCCAATGCAGAGCAAGCGACCCCCTGTGGATACTATTCAGCAAGCCAGCCTCTTGTCACAGGACCAGAAGGTAATGCCTATTACAATGATTCTCCCATTCCACAGGGATCATCCATGGAATGCAATATGTATATATGCATTGGTCTAAGCTGGACCAATGTAACAACGCAATAAAAAAATCATATCTGGAATACAGCTTTAACTCAAAAAGTTGAAAGACAGCATGTGAGGTCAGGCACTTGGCAAGATAGCGGTGCCAGACACAAGGTCCATTCTAAATCAAACAATCATGAGTAAAGGAAAGGGGGAATATATAAATCGTTCATATGTCTGTAAAGTCAAAATAATTTAAGACAGAATATTCATATTCTTGCATAATCCCCATCATGACTGGTTCCCATAGAGTGTATTTTCCAGGAGAACAAAGTAGAAAATATGAAGAAGAAGTAGCACAATTCCAGCAGTCAATTCAAGTTATTATTTTATTTTTATTTTTTTTTAGTCTCTGGGGATGTTTCAAAAGCCATAGTCGGGAAACAAAATGTGAAACTGATTCCTGAAATTGTACTTTCACTTTATTCTTTCAATGGTAGAGATGAGTTAACTTTTAGAAATGTGGCACAGACTGCCAAAGTACCAGGATCAATAAAGGTGATATGTGTCTGCTAGTTAAGAGCAGTCCAGGTCTTTCAGCTGCCACAATCATGTTTTGCTTGAATCACACTGTCTGCCATTCACCTTGTAGAAAAGCACTATGAAAAACTGAGGGTTTAGTTAGAGTGGGTGATAATATGAAAATCCAAAAACTAATTTAATTTGCACCTTGTTAAAAATGACTGGATGGATCCACAATGAAACTAAAAATCTCAATTTAAATCCTATCTCCAGTTAAAAAAGTATCTTATTTTAAATATCACGGGGAAGAGATAGATCCTCCTATTTAAGATGTGCTATGTGTCAAACCCAGCCCTGTCTTAACAATGTGAGTCCCTATGCAGGGGTAGTGTGTTACTTCAATTAAACCCTCAAATCCTAACCTCCTTGATTAAACAAAAAACAATAGTAATTATCAGTTCATAGCTCATGCAATCTTCACAGTAGTGGCGGCTGGTGTATGAGGGGTGCTTGGGCGCCGCTCCCCACCGCTGACATGAAGAAAAAAAAAAAGTCAGCCCGGCCCCCCTGCGGGAAGCGCCGTTACATTGACTTTTCTTTTTTTTTGTCAGCTCCTTGCTGTCAGCTGACAGCAGGTAGTGAGCCGATTGGCCAGTAATTAAACTCTATGTGAGTGCGCTGGACAGGCGCACACACATAGTCTGATTGGCTGCCCCCTGATCCATCAGAGCCAATGACTCTCTGTCATTGGCTGCTGTGGGCAGGGGCAGGACAATGGCGGACGTGCTGGCTGCGTGATAAGTCACGCAGGCGCAGCACTCCGCCAGGATGCGCGGCCAGACCTATGAGGAGAGAGAGAGAGAGGACACTCTCGTCTCCACTCCACTCCGGCACAATTCGATTTGGAATCAGTCCCGGTCCGGATATCGGATTCCACTGCCACAGCCAGCCACCACTACCAGGCCAGCAGCAGCCATACCAGACCAGTCCTGGTCCCAGACAGTCGGAAACAGCAGTCACAGCACACCAGAGAAGGTGAGAGATAACAGAGAGAAAGGGTTGTGGTAATGACCAGAGGGTGCTGAGCCCAAGATAGAGATTATTCGATCACAGCAGGCAAAGAGGGACCAGAACAGAACGGTAAAATGGCAGAGGATTAGTGCAGGTCAGGGACAGTCATCTACTTCTATGCATGATCTCTAAGACACAAGTCTTCATTAATACACTAGATGCCCTATCTGGTGGTCTGTATACCCTAGCTGATGCTCTGTATGCCCTATCTGGTGGTCTGTATGCCCTATCCGATGCCCTGTATGCCCTATCTGGTGGTCTGTATGCCCTATCTGATGGTCTGTATGCCCTGTCTGGTGGTCTGTATGCCCTATCTGATGCCCTGTATGCCCTATCTGGTGGTCTGTATGCCCTATCTGATGGTCTGTATGCCCTATTTGGTGGTCTGCATGCCCTATCTGGTGGTCTGTATGCCCTATCTGATGGTCTGTATGCCCTGTCTGGTGGTCTGTATGCCCTAACTGGTGCCCTGTATGCCCTATCTGGTGCTCTGTATGCCCTATCTGGTGCTCTGTATGCCCTATCTGGGGCTTTGTATACTGCTATATGGTGACTCTGTATACTGCTATCTGGTGATGCTGGGCTGTATACTCCTGACACAAGGGGTGGAAACTATAAGGGGTGGGGCTTATGAGAAGTGGGATGGGTCAAAAAGGAAGGGTGGGGTCTGGCGCCCCCCCATCCTAAAATTTCACCAGCTGCCACTGCTTTACAATGCAAAATCAAATCTTCTAAAGTGCAATCCGTGCTCCACATAATGTGCAGATAAGGACAATTAGGTGCTGTGTTTCCCCTCCTCATATGCCCTCACTCACAAACTCTCAATATGAATTGGGCCTGTCAGTATAAGGCAATCTTTGGAATCCTCAGAATCCTGTGTTGTATGTCCACCAGTTCTCCATGCGTCCTGCAGAGACAATCTTTGTTGGAATGTAAGGAGAATAATCATTCTCAAATTTTTGTTATTACCACATAAGTTGCTATCCAATTTCTCATTAATTAAATATCACAACATCTTTTTGTTTGACTTGTGCTACGATCAGGACCCATGATTTCCATGCTGTAGCTTAATTTTGTTTAGCTGCTGTGAATATAAAATATATCAAATTAAATTGATTGGAAATGCACAAAGGATGTTTTAAATCAGGCGAAGCCTTGTATGGGCTCTTGGGAATGCTATCTTCTATAACTGTATACATCACGTGATATACCCTTGACCAAATTGATTTTATCCGAGGACACTCCCACCACACATGTACAACCCTGAAAGCAATGATAAGGGGCACCCTGCACACATTTAGCTAGCCATATACCATCTGAGTAAACGCTTATAATTAGCCTCCAGAAAGGAAGAATTTATGGACCCATGAGCAATGTCACCCATATTTGGGATCATTGATGTGACCCCAGCAGGTTCTCCAAGCCCCTTTCCCATTGTGCAACATAGAGTGGGTGGTACGACACGTCACTCACTGGACAAGATAGAGTGGCGAGCCTCTGTGTTGCAGGTGCATTTTCACAAAATTACATAGGAAAAATTCAGTGGGGGGGGATTTTATTGCAAGATTGAAAGGCAATGAAGCTTAACAAGTCTTTCAATGTTAGAAGATTGTGTATCTGATGGAAACACTGCCCACCACTAGAACTCCTATTTTCTTCATGAAAGAAGAAGAGAGATTAAGGAGCAGAGTGGCCAGTGGCATGTGAGGGGATATCAAGCTATCTGAGTATTTTACCACGTCCCACATTTTAAGGGAATGTTTAAGAATTGGATATGTGTTATGCTTGTGAGCATTAGGGGCAAACCATGAAAGTGTATCTATTGTTATAGGATCAATCAAAGATGCCTCAATGCTTACCCACAGAGGGGTGCTTGTGGTCATATGGTAACTGGCCAAGGGAGTGATTTGTGATGCCCAATAATACGGTTGAATATGGGGTGCAGGTAGCCCCCCTGAATCGTGCATGATACCAGACCATTTTTAAAATGTTTGGTCTCGAGTTGTGCTAAATAAACCTAATACAAGGCCATTGAAGAGATATGGCGAGGAACATTTATTGGAAGGGTCTTGAAGAGATATAAGAGTTTTGGAAGACCGCTATTCTCCCTAGCCATAAGATTTGATACTTTTTCAATGCCTCCAAAACTGCAGCCGTTTTATGTTGAAGAGAGCCAAAATTTGCCTCATAGTGTATTTCATAAGAGGGTGTAAGGTGTATCCCCAAGCAGGGGAGACAATCAGAAGTCCATTGATAAAGAAAGCTTGCCTTGAGAAAATTGAATTGGTCCAGGGAAAGGGTAATATTCAGAGCCTTGTATTTACAGTCATTGACGTTGAAGGTAGAGAACTCGTGACAATGCCCATCAGGTTCGAAAGAGAAGTCAAAGGATTCTAGAGGGACAAAAAGATGTTGTCCATGAAAAGGCATACTTTACGATGGTATCCAGCCATCGTCACCCCCATACATCTAAGTTAGCTCTAACAAAGAGAGCTAGTGGTTCTAGAGCAAACAGCAATAGAGAAAGTGGTCTCCTGCCCCTTTTAATGGGGAATAGGGACTACTGAAACCCAACATACTGGAAAAAAGCTCTAGGGTTATCATATAGTGCTGCAATCCAGGAAAGACATGGAGACCAAAAGCCTAGATTTTCAGAACTTTGGTGTCAAAAACCTTCTGAATATCCACGGAAATGAGGAAGGCCAATTGATCCGTCCGTTTAAAAAGCTAAATCAAGTGGATTACGTCTCTAAAGTTGTCAGCTACTTGGTGTTTAGGCATAAAGCCAGTTGGTCCTTGCCTATCAATCCCAAGAACTTGTCATTAAGCTTGGTCACCAATATTTTGGCAAACAGTTTTACATCCAAATTCAATAAGGCAAAAGGCTAAAGTTAACCCAGGATGAGTGAATGGAGCTCAGTTTTGGTAAGGATACACACAGTCAGAGTGTTCCCATGCAACTTACCATCCTCCAACAAGAAATTAAAATGATGGGCAAGGTGAGGTGTGAGGATATCACTGAATTTATTGTAGTATGTCACTATGAAGCTATCTGGCCATGGGAGATTGTTGATTTTAAATTGTTTTATCACTGCTTAGATTTCAGTGCCCTGGATTGGAGCCTTGAGAGAATTAATGAGAGATGGAGGGAGTGGGGGGAGTCGTGCATTAGACAAAATCCCATTCATTCTTGACTGGCTAAAGGTGGCTGTAGTAAGACAGTGATCATAAGTATTTATGCAACTCTCCTACTATCTTACTGGATTGCTAATGGGTCCCTGATTGCTAACGTTAGGGCAAAGGGGTTTAAATGAGGTCTCAAAGGTCCACAGACGTTTAGCTAACATGGATTCTGGTTTGTTACCTTTAAGATAGGATGTATATGTTAGAGCATCGGATCTGCTTCTCAGCCTTGTCCATCAGGAGAAGAGTGAGTTGTTGTTGAACTTGTTCAATTTGTTGTTTAAAATGTCTGAATTTGTTTATTACAATCTGAGCTTTTCTTTCAGATGATTATTGCCCTCCCCCATTTTTGTTGTCATTGGGACAGGAATTGAGGAGTGGAGAAACTCCCCATAGTGGGGTCACAGACGGAAGCCAAAACCTAACAGGAATTATTCATTATATTCACAACTAAATACTGAATATGGGCTTTAAACAAAAACTATAGCTCCCCCCTCCCCCGAAGCCACCCCCCAAAAAAATACAGCTACACCACACTCCCTTCTCTTCTTTATTGGCAACCGCAGTTCTTCCTCCTTGACTGTATAGTGCTCACGCAATGATGTCTGAGTGTCCAGTAGTAGTGTGAGCCCATGGTGCTTTATGAGGCGACCCTCAGGGGCATGTCTATGACAGCCTTAACTCACAGGAATTGGGCTGAATGACAATAGTCATCGTTCAACATGAAAACTGGCAAATATAGTGGTAAAACTAAGTTATCATGCTTGGTAGTGCCAGATTAAAGGTACGTTTTGGAGTAAAAGTTGTTTGTTATATTTAGCAATCCAAGCTTTAAAGTGAAAGCCATGCAAAAACTAAAATCCCTGCATCTATAGCCTAACACTAGCCTCTCCCACCCTGTGAATAAGAAATCAGCATACATAACTTTTTTTGAAGGTGATCCGACCCGATCACAAGCTGAGCTGGCACAAGAAGCCCCGGCTTCTGTGTGTAGGTGGGTGCCGAGGGCATGGACGACAACAGAAGCCCCATAGTATGTGTGACGTCACTCCCCATTCATTTCACAGCCGTTGTCGCCGTGTCCTGTGCAGAGCTTCCGCCGCTGGAGATCAGATGTGATCGCTTTCAGAAAACGTATGCATGCTGACTTTTTCTTCACAGGGCTGGTTTCGGCCCAGACTTTCTGGTCCACTCAAACCCCTCTCCACCTGCATTTAATGACCAGGAAGAGAGCAGAGCTCTATCCTGGATCTCAAAAGAAAGCTGAGTGAGCTCTGTGTGCTAATTTGTACTTGAGGATAAAGGTTTGCACTGTGCTTATGTTTTGTGGGTGTCAGGGACAGCCCCAAACTGTATAGAGAGGAAGCCAATTGTTTAGTTTAGTGCCGGACGGCGAGGTTTTGTTTTCTGTTGTTTTTTTTTAAATGTATTTTTATCTTGCAAACCTGTCATAATAAACCTGGCAAGCCACCAGATTTTAAAGAATCTGACCTCCATGCTGCAACTGTTACCCTTAAAAGTGATCCCCACAAGCTAATCTCCCACACGTGGTGGAGTTCAGTGAGGCATCTTTCAAAGATGGAGGAAATTTTGAAGGCCCTGCTGCAAGCCAATGCAGCCCAGCGGGAAACCAACTGCCAGGTCACAGAGGCCGCAGCAGCTCAGCAAGAGGAGAGTCGCCAGGCTATTGCAGCACAACACGCAGCTCTGCAGGAAACCAACCTCCGGGTTGCAGAGGCCCCTGCAGCACAACAGGCGGCTCAGCAGGGGGCTACTCAGCAGGCCATTGCAGCTCAGCAGGAGGAAAGTCACCAGGCTATCGCAGCACAACAGGAGATGAACCAACAGTTGGCGGAGGCCCGGCTGGAGTTAAAAAAGGGGCCTGCACCTCCTGTGACATTGGAACCAAAGTTGGCACGCGCCTCTTACCATATACAGAAGATGACACCTGCGGATGATGTGGAGGCATACCTCACGACCTTTGAAAGAGTCGCTCTTCACGAAGGATGACCAAAAGAACAGTGGGCGGGACTGTTAGCACCATTCTTGACAGATGAACCCCAAAAACCCTATTTCAATCTAGAAACAGATAAGGCCCAGGACTATGAGACTCTAAAGGCAGAGATACTCACACTCCTGAGGGTCAAGCCACAAGCCACCCCATTCGCAGATGTTCGACCTAGTTCACCTTACCAGGAAATGGCTACAGTCAGAGACTTTGCCAGGTCCCCAGATTGTGGAACGCGTGGTCATGGACCGATATCTACGGGCGCTCCCTGCTGCTTTGAGGAAATGGGTCAGCCATGGGGACCCCAAAACTGCAAGCCAAATGGTGGACCTCGACAAGAGATACACGGCTGCTGAGGACTTGTTGTGCCCATCTGCGCTCCACTCCAATGTGTCTAGAGGTGAAAGATCGCCTGGTGGACCCGGTAAGACTGTTCCAGGGTTCAAGAGGCTTGGGGAAATTTGATAAGACTAATGTAGCTAAAGAGACTGGGGGCTCTAGATCTGAAGACTGGCCAAAGAAGCCAGGAAGGTCTTGGGGACCCTTGAGAGGACTGGGTATAGAACATATACAATGCTACTGATGCCATGTATTGGGCCATATTGCTGCCAATTACCCCCTGAATGATGAACCCATGCAATGCGATTATACTTATGTGAATAGACGCCTTTCTCTTTTTGCACAGGTCGCATATACAGCATCATGTTCAAGTCGCATGGAGAAGCAAATGTGTGTGATTTTTGTTTATGGGAAACCAGTCATTGCACTGCTTGACTCGGGTAATGTGGTAACATTTGTAAAAAGCAATTGTGTAAACCCTGCAAGGTTACATCCTAGCACTGTCGGAGCCATGGATGGCAGTGGTTGAGATGGACACCCCTTGCAGTAGTGTGACTCATTCAGTGGGGATGGTACCTTCACTACTTTATGACACCCTAGTGGGCAGGGATTTTCCCCATTTTTGGAGGTTATGGGAAGGCACAGGGATTCTGGAGGGTTGAGCTCCCCCTGCTGCGGAAGCACGGGACCTCTCACCAGACCCGTTTTGCCAAATGGAAGGGGAAACTGGTGGCAAGACTGAGGAGGGAAGAGACCCTCTTCCTTTTCCTGTACTGGCTGGGGAGCTGGAGGAGCTGGAAGATAGCTCACAGCAGGGGGCTAATGACCCCGACAATGTCTCTGTGTCACGACACCTGGGGTCAGGTGACAGGTGCGCACCGCTGGGGTGCGAATCGCACAATCCCACCGAGGGTTGCGAAGTGCACCACTAAGGCTGTGGAACTATAGCTGACTGCTGCTAATGAGTTCCAGATGGTACGGGAAGAGCATGGACACTGGAACACAGGGAGCTAATGCATCGGTTTCCCCAGGGCGAGAAGTCTAAGAGCCAGTAGGTATTCACCAGAGCCTCTGGTGGTGAGGCTGGCTACAGGTGGAAGAGAGGAAGAAGCAGTGCAGGAACAGCAAAGGATAGTCAGTGGCCTAGCATAGGGTCAGGGCCACCAGCAGACAGGAGAAACAGAGAACAAGCCAAAGATCAGGGTATCAAGCAGGCAGGGTTATGTCAGAACAAGCCAAAGATCGGTAACCAAAATAGACACAGAGTGTCAGGAATAGTCCCTCCAGCTGGTGGTACTGTGGCTTAGGGATCCATGGGCTGCAGTTCTGGTGTCCACCAGCAGGTGTCAGTGAAGGGCTCACCTGTTGATGGCACTGTGGTTCCTGGATCCATGGATTGCAGTTCCAGTGGCCACCAGCGGGTGTCTCCCAGCAATCAGAGGCTCATGAGTCACAACCTGATGCTCGTTACAGAAAGGACATATAAACCTTGTCTGCCATATGCTGGGTGCCTTGTCGTTCATCTCCATGTGCCTCTGTAGCCTGTATCCTGAATTCTGTACTTGAAGTCCTGAACCTACTCCTGGACCCCTGTCTGCAGCCTGATCTTCCCCCCAGTGTTCCCCTGCATCTGCTCCCTGTTCCTGTCTTGTCCTGCTCCCTGTCCTTCTGACTGATCTCCCGTGCATGACCCTCGCCTGGCTTTGTTTACGATTTGGACATTTCCCTTTACTTATTTAGGCAGTTTTTCACTATTTCTGTTATTTGGTTGGTTACACTGTTTGTTATATTAGATGTGCGTTTAGATCACTATTCACTTATCTTTTTAATAAATCACCTTATTCACTTACGCTTGTGTCTGGCATTCTCTGATGCAGTTCACACATTTCTGGTTACACCAGTTGCTGACACAGAACATCTGACAGGAACAACCACACACAAAGCCAAACACACACAACATTGATTGGCATTGCAGTTATATAATGTTCCTAATTAGGGCCTGGGGTGGAGCTCAGCTGAGGAGTTGAGTTGAGCAGTTTGTGTTCGTACCGAACTTTGCGGTGTTCGGTACCCGAACCCGAACTTTTGAAAAAAAGTTTGGGTTCGGGTTCTGGGTTCTGGTATTTTTTTCCCGCTTGTTGAATAGCTGCAGGGCAGCCAATCAACAAGCATTTCACTGGTTTGCCCTTAGAAGCCATCACAGCCATGCCTACTTATGGCATGGCTGTGATTAGCCAGTGCATCATGTGACCCAGTCTCTGTATGAGCTGGAGTCACGTAGTGCTGCATGTCATATGCTCTCAGGCTAGTGTAGGGAGAGGATGCTGCTGGTGCTGTGAGGGACAGATTGCAGATCTAATAACATCTCATCCTGCATTACAGAACAATCTAATTGTGGACTAGGCAGAGATTACTACTACTACTGCTTTTAGGGACAGATTGCAGATCTAATAACATCTCATCCTGCATTACAGAACAATCTGACTGGACTAGTTAGAGTCTACAGCTTAGAAGGACAGATTATTGTTCTAAAATCATCTCCTAGTTCTATAGGGTCAGATTCCTACTGTTGCTGTAAGGGACAGATTATTGTTCTAAAATCATCTCCTAGTTCTATAGGGTCAGGTTCCTGCTGTTGCTGTAAAGGACAGATTATTGTTCTAAAATCATCTCCTAGTTCTATATGGTCAGGTTCCTGCTGTTGCTGTAAGGGACAGATTATTGTTCTAAAATCATCTCCTACTGCTATAGGGTCGGGTGCCTGCTGTTGCTGTAAGGGACAGATTATTGTTCTAAAATCATCTCCTACTGCTATAGGGTCAGGTTCCTGCTGGTGCTGTAAGGGACAGATTATTGTTCTAAAATCATATCCGTGGGCTGGGATATCGTCATCCTCTACTAAAATCTTGTTATTAGACAGGGAATGTCGTTGTCGTCCTTGGACTG
>BLSH010384660.1:263496-285369 GCA_018402905.1 Glandirana rugosa | reverse complement strand
AATGTCGTGGTCGTCCTTGGAGAGGGATATCGTCAAACTATACTAAAATCTTGTTATTAGAATATCAAACTGCTATAGGGAGAGGTTCCTGCTGGTGCTGTAAGGGACAGATTATTGTTCTAAAATCATATCAAACTGCTATAGGGAGAGGTTCCTGCTGTTGCTGTAAGGGACAGATTATTGTTCTAAAATCATATTAAACTGCTATAGGGAGAGGTTCCTGCTGGTGCTGTAAGGGACAGATTATTGTTCTAAAACCATCTCCTAGTTCTATAGGGTCAGGTTCCTGCTGTTGCTGTAAGGGACAGATTATTGTTATTTCCCTATCCCCATTTCTTTGTAAGGCACTTGTCCTACTCTTACCCCCACTTTTCTTCCTTTTGCAGCCCTCTAGCACTTTCCAGGACTTTTTTACAGCCATTTTTGTGCCCAAAAGTTTGGGTCCCCATTGATTTCAACGGGGTTCGGGGTCAAGTTCGGACCGAACCCGAACTTTTCCACGAAAACCCAAACCCGAACATCCAGGTGTCCGCTCAACTCTACTGAGGATGGCTACTAAAGCACACAGGTGAGGGAGGCATAGCCTCTAACTGAACATATGCAGCAAGGTACGCAACAGACAAGACATGAATCTTACTGTGGTTTCATGATAGTACCCCACTCTTATGAGGCCTCCCCCTCCCCCACTTGAGTCCAAGCTTGGAGGGAAACCTTAAATGAACCCTTTTCACAAGACGAGGCGCAAATACCTCAGATGCAGGAATCCACAACCTCTCCTCAGGACCAAACCCTCTCCAATGCATGAGGTACTGAAGGATGCCTTTATAGAGGCGAGAATCCAGAATGTGACTAACCTCGTACTCTTGATTATCCTCAGAGCCCAGAACCATGGTAGGAAAAGGATGAGAGAATTTATTGAGGACTAAGGGCTTCAGAAGGGAAACATGGAAGGAGTTAGATATTCTGAGGCTTTTGAGGATCTGAAGTTTAAAGCAAACCTTTATAAATCATAGAATACGGACCAATGAATCTTTGTGCAATTTCAAAGAAGGAACCCGGAGTTTGATGTACCTGGTGGAAAGCCAGACCTTGTCTCCAATCTGTAGAGTAGGCGGTTTTACACCTGCGACGGTTGGCAAAACCCTTAAACTTATCAGCCGCTGTCCGGAGGGAATCATGAACCTTACCCCAAATGGTTTTGAATGATTTCTGAACAGTAGCCAAAGCTGGAATATCGGGAGAACAGGTCATATGAAGAGGAAGCTGAGGGTGTCTTCTATAAACTGTGAAAAAGGGGGTCTTCTGAGGACTGGATTTGCAAAAAGCTCTCCAGAAGCGGGATGTAAATTGAACTTCCCTGGGGGATATATGGAAAGGAACTCCATGGAGGTAGAGGATTTCTTGAACAAAGATGAGGGCCAAAGCAGGAGCAGAAGGGAGACCAGGAAGGGGAACAAAATTAGCCTTCTTGGAGAACTGATCGATTACCAGTCAAACGACTGCATTCTTTTCAGATGGTGGAAGATCGGTAATGAAATTAAGGCTCTTTTGGAATGGGAAAGGACATGAGCAGACCGGCAGGAGCTTGTGTGGAGGACTTAGACTGGGCACAAACATGGCACGCCTTCACGTAGCCTTTGATATCCAAACGGAGAGTAGGCCACCAGTAGTGGTGACTGATGAGCTGAAGGGATCAGAGGAACCCAGCATGACCTGACACCTTGGAATCATGTCCCCAATGAAGGTCTTAGTTCAGTAGGGATTAAGGTCTTGCTAGAAGGAATTTTAGACTCCAGAGTGGTGGAATGGGCAAGAATACACCTGGTCAGAATGATCAGCTCAGGTTCAGAGGGAGGCTCCTTTTTCAGAGTGTCAAATGACCTAGAGAGTGCATCAGCCCGACTGTTGCAGGAACCAGGTTTGTACGTGATCATAAAGTTGAAACGGGAAAAGAACAGACTCCACCTGGCCTGTCTGGGATTCAGTCGTTTAGCATTCTGCAAGTACTGTAAATTTTTATGATCAGTGAAGATTGTTATGGAGTAAGAGGAACCCTCCAAGAGATGATGCCATCTCCCAAGCTCCCAATCGCCAATAGCTTAATTTTTTTCTGCCTGAGAACATTTTTTGGAGAAAAACACACATGGTTGTTGTTTATTCTCAGATAACTGAAGAAACACCGCTCCTACTCCAGTAGAGGAAGTGTCCACTTCAATAAAAAAATGGGTCCCCAGGATTAGGTCTCCTCAAGAGAGGACCGGAAACAAAGGCTTGTTTCAGATCATGGAATGCAGTGACAGCTTCAGGAGGCCATTCCTTGACATTAGCACCTTTCTTAGTCAAGGCAATAATAGCCGCAGCAATAGAAGAGTAGTTTTTAATAAATTGCCTATAATAATTGGAGAAACCAAAAAATCGCTGTGTAGCCTTGAGGCTGGCAGGAAGGGGCCAGTTGGTAAATGCGAGACCTTTTTGGGATCCATATGAAGACCCAAACTGGAGACAAAGCATCCCAGAAACAGGACTTCAGAACATTCAAAAGAACATTTCTCTAGCTTGGCATACAGGTTGTTTTCCCTAAGGCGCTGGAGTACAACCCGGACAGGGTTTCTGTAGACAAGCAGATTTTCCAAAAAGATTAGAATATCATCCAGATAGATGACCACAAATTGATACAGCAAATCCCTGAAGACCTCATTGATGAAGTTTTGAAATACAGCTGGGGCGTTACACAGCCCAAAGGGCATAACCAGGTATTCATAATGTCCGTCTCTCGTGTAAAACGCGGTTTTCCATTCATAACCTTCTCTTATACAGACCAGATTGTAGGGCAGCCCTGAGATCCAACTTGGTAAAGATGGAGGCACCTTTCAATCTGTCGAAAACTTCAGAAATTAGAGGTAAGGGGTATCGGTTCTTGATTGTCACCGTGTTTAAACCTCGATAACCAATGCAAGGTCTTGAGGTGCCATCCTTTTTGGCAACGAAAAATAATCCTGCTCCCGCCAATGATGAGGACTTCTGAATGAACCCTTTCTCTAGGTTTTCAGTGACATACTCTGACATGGTCTGGGTCTCAGGGATGGACAGAGGATAGGTTCGACCCCTGGGCAGAGTCGCTCCTGGAACAATGTCAATGGCACAGTCAAAGAACCTGTGAGTAGGAAGCTCTATCCTGGAGATCTCTATATGCAATGGGAAGGGCACGGCCTCAACAGACAAGACAACAATGTTACTGTGGTTTCAAGACACTCTGACCCTGAAGGGGAGAGTGAACCGTATGTAGTACCTGACTTAGGGGTCCGGAGAGAGGATGTCACTCTCCTTAGAGGCAGAGAAAATGTGGAGGTGATAGATGGGGAACCTGTGGACCCTAATTGGGGGTGTCTTTTCCCTACATGGCGCTTAGAACTGATTTGTTGTATCAGGAGGTGAAACACGGGGAGGATGAAGTGGAACAGCTAGTGGCTCCCAAACTCTTCCGCAGGATGGTGCTAGATCCCACCCATGGGCATGTAATGGAGGGACATTTGGGTATGTAGAAAACCAGGGAGAGAATAACCCAGAGATTCTTCTGGCCTGGGTTGTATGCAGACATCAAAGAATATTGTGAATCATGCCCTGAGTGTCAAATGACAGCCCCGTCACCCCATTTTCATAGTCCTCTTGTCCCACTTCCCATAATTGAAGTGCCATTTGAGTGAATTGGTATGGATCTTGTGGGACCAGTAGTAAAATCTTCCCAGGGACACCAGCACATCCTGGTGATCCTGGACTATACCACCCACTATCCTGAGGTGATACCCTTGAGGAATACCTCCGCTAAGACTATCGCCAAGGAGCTGGTCCAGTTGTTTAGTTGGGTTGGGATCTCTAAAGATATCTTGACGGATCAGGGTACCCCGTTCATGTCCAGAGTGACCAGAGAATTGTGCAAGTTGTACAAAATCTCCCATCTCCGTACCTCTGTTTACCACCCCCAAACTGACAGCCTGGTGGAAAGGTTTAACAAGACCCTCAAGAGTATGTTATAAAAGGTGGTGGATAAAGATGGGCAAAATTGGGATTTTTTGCTGCCGTACCTCATGTTTGCCATACGAGAGGTTCCGCAGGCGTCTACAGGGTATTCCCCTTTTGATCTCTTGTATGGTAGACATCCCAGGGGGCTGCTAGATGTCACAAAAGATATATGGGAAGGTGAGGCCACCCCATATAGAAGCGTCATAGTGCACGTTTACTTAATGCAGGATCGAATCGCAGCTGTCCTGCCCCTTGTATGAGAGCATATGGAGCAAGCCTAGGAATTCCAGGGAAGGTTTTACAATCAGGGTGCCAGAACCCGAACGTTCAACCCCGGAGATAGAGTGCTGGTGCTAGTTCCCACGGTTGAAAGTAAATTCCTGGCAAAGTGGCAGGGTCCCTTTGAGATTAGGGGAAGTAAACTACAAAGTTTACCAGCCCGGGAAAAGGAAACCGGAGCAGATTTACTATGTTAATCTCCTAAAACCTTGGAAGGACAGAGAGAGTTTATTGGCAGTGCCCACTCCCCAAAAGGACAGGTTACTCCTAGCCCCAGTTGTCTCTATAATCGAATCCTTGTCACTGATGCAGCAAAACGATGTTAAGGAATTTGTCAGTAAAAATAGAGACTTCTCTTCCCTACCCGGACTGACCACTGTACTGCAACATGACATAATCACAGAACCAGGGGTTTGTGTAAATGTAAAATCCTAACGAATACCTGAGGCTAGACTAGAGGCGGTGGCAAGAGAAATAAAAACCATGTTGGAGTTAGATGTGATAGAGGAGTCCCACAGCACCTGGTTGAGCCCTATAGTACTGGTCTCAAAGCCTGATGGCACTATCCAGTTCTGTAATGATTTCAGGAGGCTGAATGAAGTGTCTAAGTTTGACGCATACCCGATGCCACGGGTTGACAAACTTGTGGATAGGTTGGGAGGTGCCCAGTACATAACGCTAGTCTTAACTAAGGGATACTGGTGGATCCCCCTAACGGAGTCAGCAAAGGAAAAAAACAACCTTCTCTACCCCAGGGGGGTCCTTCCAATACAAGCGAATGCCGTTTGGTAGGCATGGGGCTCCTGCATCCTTTCAGATGATGATGGACAAAACTTGGAGGCCGCATTGGTCCTATGCAGTGGCCTATCTGGATGATGTGGTCATCCACAGCCCAGATCGGGAATCACATCTGCCCCGCTGAGGGTAGCAGGTTTAACAACCCAAAAAAGTGTGCCATAGGTCTAGAAGAGGCCTTGGGTATGTTATCGGTCAGGGTCTGATCAAGCCCCAGACCAATAAGATCGGAGCCATTCAAAAGTACCCCAACCAGTGAACAAGAAACAGGTTCATGCCTTCCTGGGGATTACAGGGTATTACCGATGTTTCATCACCGACTTTGCCAACATTGCCGTCCCTCTGACCGATCTGACGAAGGGTAGAGGGGCAGGAATGGTTAAGTGGAATCCCGAAGCCGAGAAGGCCTTCCAGAAGTTGAAGCACGCCCTTTGTGTACAGCCGGTGTTCATGACCCCAGACTTCACAAAGGAGTTTGTGGTTCAAACCGATGCCTCTGAGGTGGGACTAGGTGCTGTTCTGTCCCAGGTAAGAGACGGTGAGGAGCACCCGGTCATCTACTTAAGCAGAAAGCTTAATAGGCATAAAAGTAATTGTGCCATTGTGGAGAAGCAGTGCCTGGCTATCAAGTGGGCCTTAGAGGCCCTTAAATACTACCTGCTGGGAAAGTCATTTAGGCTAGTTACCGACCATGCCCCCCTTAAATGGATGTGTAACAGCCGGGAGAAAAATAGCCTGATGACTAAGGTGGTTCCTGGCCCTACAGCCATTTAAGTTCTCAGTGGAACACCGGGCCGGAAAGCTCCAGAATAACGCCAATGGTCTTTCCTGGGCCCACTGCATGGTCGGGACAGTTGCTCCGCCCCAGGGGCTTGAGCAGAGAGAGGATATGTGACGTTATGTGAGGCGCCGTAATGGAAGGGTGATACTTGTCGCCTCGCATGCGATCATCTAGCGAGAGTCCAACCCGGATTTTGCTAGCCACTGTGGCAGGGCTGGTTTTGGCCTGGACTTTCTGGTCCACTCAAACCCCTCTCCACCTGCATTGACCAGAAACAGAGCAGAGGTGAGCTCTATCCTGGATCTCAGAGGGAGAAAGCTGAGTGAGCTCTGTGTGCTAATTTGTACTCAAAGATAAAGGTTTGCACTGTGCTTATGTTTTGTGGGTGTCAGGGACAGCCCCACACTGTATAGAGAGGAACCTGATTGTGTAGTTTAGCGCCGGATGGCGAGGTTTTTTTTTAATGTATTTTGATCTTGCAAACCTGTCAGCATGACAAGTCACCAGATTTAAAGAAGACGACCTCCATGCTGAATCTTTTCCTTTGAAAAGTGATCCCCACATGCTAATCTCCTACAGTGGCTATAGATGCAGGGATTTTAGATTTTGCATTGACTTCCACTTTAAATAAGCTTGTAAATATTATTTTTTATTTTAAAGCAGGTTTTATACATTTAAAATGTGTATTTTAAATAGAAGGGCTGTTCATATACATATGTTATTTCTTTGCTTGACAGACTGTGCTTTATAGTTCAGCCATGTCAAATGTTATAATACACAGAACTCTTGATAATTAAAGCTTGCCAGATCAACAGATGGGGTCTGGACTACAGAAGGCTGCCAAATCTGGTAAGAAACCATAACTATAGTGCCTCTTAATACATTAACCTGACTAATCCATATATGCACATGGTGCACAGAGACTTAAAACTCACATATTTCTCCTTCATGTGCGCTCAAGGATTTTGGAGAATTTAAAATCACTGTACTTATAATTACCTCTATAAAAAAGTCCATAAAAAATTAACACTCCCTAAGACAAATCCTCTCTTCCTCAGGACCCATAAAACTAGTGTGTGAACTTTGTGCTAATAAATTGTATTCAATGGCATTAAAGAGAATTTATCATGAAAACACACACTTTTCTCCTCTAAAACTGATAATTACATTCTTGTTTTAAAACTGGAGTACCGCTCTGCCATTTTAATACCCTGTATAATAAAAGAAGCTTGTTTTTCAAAAACTCAGATTATTAGAGTTTAGTGCTGTCCTCTGAAGGACTGGTTCGCAACCTTTTACAAGTATGTGGCAAGTTATGTTAATGGCAATGAGCCAGTGGTAGATTTAAAATGCAAAGAGCAATCTTTAGCAGGGTTTATCACATTTAACCCATAGCTGCAAACACCTTTGCCCCTTTGCCAGGTTCCACCAGGTTAATGTATTTTATTGCTGAGCATCCAAGCTATGCCTGAATTTTCTGCACAACTTGATTTTTCCAATTATATCTATTGATCTTGAAGTCGCAACTGCACTCGGAAACTCAGGAGGTAGGAGAAAATTGAACATAAACACTGCCTGCCAGAGGAGGGCCAGGTATGTACAAAGTGAATGCATCTAAGGCCTGATTTTTCTATGTAATGGCTAAGGGGGAATGGAGGGACATTTACAGGATTTTTTATATGGATATACACCAGAATTTTAAAATAAAACTCCCACTCGGGAATACTGTTAAATTTACCCTTGCAGTTGGCCCTACTTCCAGATTGCTTGGGTTACATCTAATTTGGTAAGGAAGAAAAGAAAACATTTAAATACTTACTTTGTTCTTTACCTCTGCAGGCTTCTTCTCTCTCTGTAACTGGTTCCCGGAAGCCACTTCATCCTACTGGTTGCAGCCCCCCCAACATCGTTATATACAGTGCAGGACCAACAGTCATGCATTTCTTTAGCAGTTCTGCATAGTATGTTAGGACAGCGATGGTCTGCCCACGTCCTGCTAGTGTTGGGGAGAGAAGGAGTGCTATTTTGCCATTCCCCTAGCAAAATGAGCATTTAACCCATGTAATGTAAGGGGATCCCAATTTTAACACCAGCTTGAAGTGGGGCTTTAAGTGATAGGGCTCAGTGTCCATGTTAAAGGCTAAGCATTATATCTGAAACACAGCGGCTGCCATTTCCTGACCTCTGCTTCTGAAATGATATTGTTTGCTAGGGATGGGCCCATGGTTCGAGACAGATGTAAGTTCGACTTGAACATTGGGCGTTCGCCTGTTCGTTGAATTAAGAACATTATGGGGTGTTTGCAGCGACTTCGCAGATGCGGAGTGCCCCATAATGCATTGCCACAGACGGCACGCACAGCTCCTCCCGCATGGGAGGGCTGCTGCCGTCTGCGCTGGCTTTGTGATGACGTTTTATTTATAGTGCAGGGTGGGGCCACCGGGTAACGTACGGGTGACCTTGCCCCTTCTGATGTCATGTCACGCCAGAGGGGTGGGTCCTTCACTATAAATAAAACGTCAAAACAAACAGAGCTCAGTTGGCGGGAGCCCTCCCATGGAGGAGGAGCTGTTGGTTTGTTTTTTTTCGGGTCCTTCGCTCGCCGTGATTGACGATGGATTGCAACAGGGGACACTTATTTTTTATTTTTTAATAAAGGACTCGTCCCCAATTGTCTCCTGTGTTTTTTTTATTTTTTGACACTTTTGGTGAAGTAGTAGTGTTGGTACGTTGTACCCGATACTAATTCACATGGGGGGGTCAGGATCTGGGGGCCCCCTTAATAAAGGGGGCTTCCAGATTCCGATAAGTTCCCCGCCCGCACACCCCCACAACCACAACCACAACATGGGGACAAGGTGCTTTGGGGTGGGGGGCATGTAGCCTGGTATGGTTCAGGAGGGGGGGCTCTCTCTTGCCCCCCCTCTATCCTGGCCGGCCAGGTTGCATGCTAGTATAAGGGTCTGGTATGGATTTTAGGGGGGGACCCCACGTCAATTTTTTTTTACATTTTGGCACGGGGTTCCCCTTAAAATCCAAACCATACCCGAAGGGCCTGGTATGGACTGGGGGGGGCCCTACGCATTTTTTTTCAGTGATTATTCTGTATATTGCCTGGAGCCGGCAATACATTACAGGCGCGATAATGACTGACAATTTTTCCTTCACAAATGTAATTTTGCTCTGCCACTGTTCTAAACATCACAGAGGTGCGTCCTTTTACAGGCAGACTAAGGGAGCCCCCCCAGCACATTATTTAAAGGAATATTTCGTTTTTATTGTTCCACTTTAAGCATTATTAAAATCACTGCTCCTGAAAAAACGATTGATTTAAAAACTTTTTTTGCATTGATACATGTCCCCTACGGCAGGACCCGGATCCTCATACACTTTTTATGGTCATTAGTCAGGTTAATGTATAAATAAAGCTATTTTTCTTGCTCTAGATAGGAAAGATAGGATTTACATTCCTGTCATTTTTTTCCCAATGGGGGTAGTTCTTTTAATTTCCTGCCCCATAGACATAGTAGGAAGTAAGAGGAAATCTCTCTAAAGTGAGGGAAATTTTTGTCTCTGAAACTAGTGTTACCATCAGTGGTGGCTGGTGAAATTTTAGGATGGTGGGGCGCCAGACCCCACCCTTCTTTTTTGACCCCTTCCACTTCACATAAGCCCCACCCCATTGTGTCAGGAGTATACAGCCCAGCATCACCAGATAGGGTATACAGCATCGCCAGATAAGGGTATATACAGCAACACAGATAGGGGTATAAACAGCACCACAGATAGGGGTATATACAGCATCACAGATAGGGGTATACACAGCATCACAGATAGGGGTATATACAGCACCACAGATAGGGGTATATACAGCATCACAAATAGGGGTATATACAGCACCACATATAGGGGTATATACAGCATCACAGATATTTAATATACCCATCATCATCATCCTCATCATTGTATAATATACCCATCATCATCATCCTCATCATTGTATAATATACCCATCATCATCATCCTCATCATTGTATAATATACCCATCATCATCATCATCATCCTCATCATTGTATAATATACCCATAATCATCATCATCCTCATCATTGTATAATATACTCGTCATCATCATTGTATAATATACTCATCATCATCATCATCATATACCCATCATCACATCATCATCATCATCGTATAATGTATCCATCATCATCATCATCATCATCATCATCGTATAATATACCCATCATTATATAATATACTCATCATCATCACAGTATAATATCATCATCATCATCATATAGTATACCCATCATCATCATCATCTTATAATATACCCGTCGTCATCACCATCATTTTATAATACACCCGTCATCATCATCATCATTTTATAATATACCAGTCATCATCATCATCATTCTATAATATACCCGTCGTCATAATCATCATTCTATAATATACCCATCGTCGTCATCATCATTTTATAATACACCTGTCGTTATCATCATCATTTTATAATATACCCGTCGTCATTATCATCCTATAATATACCCGTCGTCATGATCATCATTATATATACCCATTATCATCATCCTGATCCTCGTCATTGTATAATATACCCATCATCTGATGACGGGATGAGGATGATGATGACGGGTATATTATACAATGATGAGGATGATGATGATGGGTATATTTAATATACTTATCATCATCATCCTTATCATTGTATAATATACCCATCATCATCATCCTCATCATTGTATAATATACCTGTCATCATCATCCTCATCATTGTATAATATACCTGTCATCATCATCCTTATCATTGTATAATATACCCGTCATCATCATCCTCATCATTGTATTATATACCCATCATCTGATGACTGGATGAGGATGATGATGATGACGGGTATATTATACAATGATGAGGATAATTATGATGGGTATATTATACAATGATGAGGATGATGATGATGATGGGTATATTATACAATGATGAGGATGATGATGACTGGTATATTATACAATGATGAGGATGATGATGGTTGGTATATTATACAATGATGAGGATGATGATCATCATCCCCATAATTGTATAATACACCCATCATCGCTATCCTCATGATTGACAATACCCATCATCATCATCCTCATGATTCTGGCCTGGGCTCAGCCACTGAGTGGAGACTGCAGAGACTGAGAGGCAAGGCAGCACTGCACTGCAGAGAAGCGCAGGGAAGGGAACCAACAAACTCTGTATATAATATATAGCAATACTGTCATCATTTCTTTTCCAAGCTGTGAGGGAAGGGAAGGGTTTATCCAGCCAGGCCTCCAGGGAGGGATGTGAGTGTGGAGCGGAGGGGCAGCTTGCAGGCCGCATACAGAGCAGAGTGCACTGACTGCAGACAGTCACAGACTTACACCCACAGCATGGAAAGGGTCTAGAGAACAGAGTGGCATGACACACAAGGCGGCCACGGTGGGGTTTACAGTATCTCACAAAAGTGAGTACACCCCTCACATTTTTGTAAATATTTTATTCTATCTTTTCATGTAACAACACTAAAGAAATGACACGTTACTACAATGTAAATTAGTGAGTGTACAGCTTGTATAACCGTGTAAATTTGCTATCCCCTTAAAATAACTCAACACACAGCCATTAATGTTTAAACCACTGGCAACATAAGTCCAATTAGCCATTTCCCTCCCCGTTGTCATGTGACCTGTTAGTGTTACAAGGTCTCAGGTGTGAATGGGGAGCAGGTGTATTAAATTTGGTGTTATCTCTCTCTCTCTCTCTCATACTGGTCACAGGAAGTTCAACATGGCACCTCATGGCAAAGAACTCTCTGAGGATCTGAAAAAAAGAATTGTTACTCTACATAAAGACGGGCTAGGCTGTAAGAAGATTGCCAACACCCTGAAACTGAGCTGCAGCATGGTGGCCAAGACCATACAGTGGTTTAACAGGACAGGTTCCTCTCAGAGTAGGCCTCACCATGGTCAACCAAAGAAGTTGAGTGCACAAGCTCAGCATCATATCCAGAGGTTGTCTTTGGGAAATAGACATATGAGTGCTGCCAGCATTGCTGCAGAGGTTGAAGGGATGGGGGGGTCAGCCTGTCAGTGCTCAGACCATACACCGCACACTGCATCAAATTGGTCTGCATGTCTGTCGTCCCAGAAAGAAGCCTCTTCTAAAGATGATGCACAAGAAGAGCCCACAAACAGTTTACTGAAGACAAGCAGACTAAGGACATGGATTACTGGAACCATGTCCTGTGGTCTGATGAGACCAAGATAAAGTTATTTGGTTCAGATGGTGTAAAGCATGTGTGGTGGCAACCAGGTGAGGAGTACAAAGACAAGTGTGTCTTGCCTACATTCAAGTGTGGTGGTGGCAGTGTCATAGTCTGGGGCTGCATGAGTGCTGCCGCCACTGGAGAGCTACAGTTCATTGAAGGAACCATGAATTCCAACATGTACTGTGACAGAGCCAATTTTGGATTTTGTTCCATTTTCACTTTTGGTGATAACAGTAAGCAGAACAAATAGAGAGGGCAAATATCAATATAAGTATGATCAGATCGTATAATCCCCCTGTACTCTATTCAAAACTAAACACGTTTTGCATTTAGCTATAAAATCTTTAATCTTCACTTATTTTATTGTTGCTGGCAACAATTCCAGGTGTCCCATGCACCCCGACAGTGTGCCGTTGTGTGCGGATATGGTAAGTTTGATCTAAGGTCTTCCATTCCTGGGGGTGTAGGGCATACACCCCTTGTTTGACCCCCATGACATGTAATAGTAAACACTTACTTCATTATTCAACATCTGTTTTAGATGAACTACATGCTTGCTCCTGATGAGTGATTAGAATATCACGAAACCAGTAGAGCTACCTATCATCTACAATGTTTTACCCTAGTATCATCTTCTACCACTATATCGGGGTATCCCCAAAGGGGGCATTATGAGGCCATGGATTACGCAGATTGTTATCTGTGTATTATCTGTCTGTATATATATCTAGTTGATGGATTGAGTATATTTGTACAATTTATGAAATTAATTATATATCTATTTTATTGTATAATCATGTTATTGTTCTCTCTCTATGATTCCCTGCACATGAAATATTATGTATCTGTGTTAATTCCCTAATAAAACCCTTTTATCAACATCCATCTTCTATGTTACTCCCCCCACATGTGTTACACAAAGTCCCAATCTATTTTTATATTTTTATACTTTACCATTGCTGACAAACAGAAATGCAAAATGACATCATACTTAGTACAATGCCACCAAAAATCAATATACATGCATTTAGTAGCTCTTATGTTAAGAATAGCGCCCCCACCCCCCCCCCCCCCCTTGCCTCTTGAATTCCAGGTAACTGTTGATAGTAAATAAGTAATGGGATATATTTTTTGAAAAGTTTGTTTGCACAAGATAGTCTAGTACCAGGATGCCTATAATGTGAAAACTATGATTGATCCTTTTATACTTTGAAGTTCTGTGTGTACGATTCAACTTCAATAGAATGAAGTTGCAACATATTCTGTGTCCGTATTTTATTTTATTTTCTCACATATTCCAACAATAAACAAATAGCCTTCATTAATTTAGCTTTTATGTTTTCAAATTGGTTAATTATCTGGTGTCTTCGTATTTGGCGATGGATCTGAACATGTTTTAGAATGATGTCAGTGTTTTAACTCGTCAGTAAGTTTGAGAAAAATCTTTAGCTTTCTTTGTTAATTAGCTAAAATAACTGAAGCTTTCAGCTTTCACAGTTATGAGAAAATAATACAGAGCTTATATTATTTTACTGGCATAAATTTGTAGAATTCAAGCTAATTAAGTGCAATTAAGGCCGCCTTCAAATACCCTGACATTTGCAAGCAATATATTCTATTATATATTCTCTTTTGCAGAAATGCTTGTTATCACATACAAAAACATTTTAACAGGATGTACATTTTAGGTGGAAATCAAACAACCTACCAGTAAATTTTTGGATTATGGGCAAAATCTGGAGCACCCATGGAAACACAAGAACATACAAACTCCATGCATATTGGGTCTTTAGTGGAAAATAAACATTTAGTGACCATGGGGGAACAAGTTATCCAAAGCATGTAAAAAAGCTACAGCAGGCTCTGGCATATGGCTGAGAATTAACTTTGCTATAAAAGGCTTGTCTGAATTCGCTTTACCTGTAGTGGAACCCTGGCCTGGAAAAAAATAGAAATAAACGTGGCCATTCAGCCCACAGCATATGAAGAGTATAATGTTCAGTGTGTCCAGGGGATTATTTAACACAGAATAATACTTACCTTAACAGCTGGAGGTCTAATCCTCTTCTTTCCTCTACGTCAATATGTACAATGCAGAACCAATGATTGCTGGAGGTCATCACAACCAGGAAGTCTCAATAAAAAAACAATCAATTAACCAGTGAGCCAACGCACTCAGTAATTCAGGAATATTGCACAATAAGAAGATTAAAATAAAATAGATTAACATAAATAGATAGATAAAACATTAATACTAAAATTGTAAACCAATTGAGCATCAATAGCAACATGTGAGTAGGATGCAGGATAAGGGGATGTCTGCATAAAGGGATGAGGCTCAAGAGTCAATTAAGTCCAATGGGAACTTATAGTTCCTGAGGGGAGCAGAAAAGGCAATCCATGGAGGGGGGGGGGGGGGAATCCAAATGCTGTGAGTAGAATCACCTCTGGCCGGCAGCTCCTCAAGGTAGGGACCCTCAGAACATGAAAAAAGGAAGAAAGGCGCCAGGTCAGTGAAAAATTAAAACACTGCAACGTTTATTAGTAGTAACTTACATAACAACTTCTTGTCAGCAGCATGTCAGGACCAGTGTGAATACACCAGGGCTGAGCAGACATGGAGGACCTCATGGGGTTGGGCGGATGGTGAGAGACCCAGAAGCGGTATGTAACCATCCCACGGGGAGACACGGCCAGCTGATGGGAAAATCCTGGTGGTAGGAGGGCTGGTACTGGGATGTCCCACGGCGGTGTGCTGACCAGCCGCGACTTCCGGGTAACCAGCCGCCACTAGAGCGAAGTCACATGATTAGCTGTGGTGGGAGAGAGAGGACAAACCAACCAACAACCAGTGGTCGGCCTGAAGAAGGGGGCGGAGCCTATGAAACGTTGCTGAGACCAGTCTAACTTCTCACACAGCTTCTCACAGACCTCCTCCAGATAGTTGGTTTGTCCCCTCTCCCCTTCATTGCCAATGACATTTAAACAGTAATCAGTGGATATTTAAATTTCTGATCGCTGTATAAATGTCATTGGTCCCAAAACAGTGTCAAAAATTTCTGACATGTCCACCCCAATATCACAGTCCTGATAAAAATTGCAGATCGCCGCCATTACTAGTAAAAAAAAAAATAGTAAAAATGCCAGAAATTAATTCTCATGGCTTGTAAACGCGGCAACTTTTGCGCAAACCAAGCAATAAACGCAGATCGCTATCTTTTTTTACCACAAATATGAGGAACTATATATATCGGCCAAAACTGATGAATAAATTTGTTTTTTTATCATTTATTTTTGGAGTTTGCATTTTAGCAAAAAGTAAGAAATATTGTTTTCTTTTCTTTATTGCGGTGATCAGAAATGATGCAAAGGTGATCAAAAGAAAGCTCTATTTGTGGGAAAAATAGGATTCAAATTTTGTTTGGGTAAAATGTCGCACATCCGCGCAATTGTCAGTTAAAGCAATGAAGTGCCGAATCGCAAAATGTGCTCTGGTCCTAATGTGGGGCTGAAGTGGTTAAGGAGGGTTGGGCTCCTCCAGTCACCTGCCCTACATCTATCCATTAAATGCATGTGCTTCCATTGTGAAGACTCTTATACAGAGATAGGTTCTGCAGTATACAGAGTGCCTTGCCGCCGGCCTGCAGCTTACGCATGCATTTGCAAATGTGTGTAACCAAACCCCTGTTTTTAACGCATACTGTTAGCCAGATTCATTTAGCTGGTCGCAAGCTCTTCCGTAAGTTGAGCTTGGAAATTCTTTGGCTTGGTTTGACAAGCTCCACTTATCTGTCTCCTCCACCCCTCCAGTACCACATTTGGCACCTTTCAGGGGGGAGCGGATACCTGTTTTTGACAGGTACCCGTCCCCACTTCCGTTGGACCTTGCCGCGGCTCCCCTCCTCCTCCCTGCCCAGCTGCCAGGCCAGTAAGAGAATTCAGCATGCTTCGTGCATGCACAGTAAGGAACCGACTGTGAAGCCGCAAGGCTTCACTTCCGGGTTCCCTTACTATGAATGGCAGCTGCAGCACCCAAGAGCTATTGGTAACATCATCTGGGGCGCCGACATTGCTGGATTCCAGGACAGGTAAGTGTCCTATTATTACAAGTCATCAGCTACAGTATATGTAACTTCTGACTTTTAATTTGTTCATACAGGGAGCAGAATTCCACTTTAAGTCATCCACTCAGGGCTTTTTTTCAGTGGGAATGCAGCGGAAAGCAGTTCTGGCACCTCCAGCACTGAATGTATGTAATGGCAAGGGGTGCCGAGAGATCTGTTGTCGCTGGTGTAGATATATTTTTGCATGGGGGTCTATTGTTGCTGGGTAGGTCTACTGTTAGTGGGAGGGATCTACTGTTGAGGGAGAGGTCTATTACTGCTGGCCGCTGTAGGCTTTATTGATGCCGGCTGCTGGGAGATCTGTTGTTGCTGCTGGGGGTCTATTGTTGCTGGGGGGAAGTATATTGTTGTGTGGGAGTTCATTGTTGCTGCGGGGATCTATTTTTGCTCACTACAGGGGATATATTCTACCATCTTTCTTGTTATCATTAGCATATTCCTTAGTAGCAGATAATGATCATTTGGACTGTATTCTCTAAAAGGGGAGCTATTGGGAGGCAGGTAGAGGGTGGAACCAAGGTATGGTGCTCAGAGGCGGGTAGGGTGCAGAGATGAAGGGTGACTCAGAAGGGAGGAGTTCCTGTACCTATTCTCTGAGAAAAAAATCCCTGCATCCACTGGAGAAAGAGCATTTTATTCTACCTCTGCTGGGGGATGGTTTTCTCCAATGTGAGGCACAGACAAAAATAAAATATATTTAAAAAATAGAATGGAGAAGGGTTAAAAAATGTGATAATGTTTTTATTGCTGTTTGTGTCTTTCTGTCTGGCAGACTCCAGTTCTTGCACAGAGCTCGCAGGGACAAGAAGTGATGCAAATATCTACAATTGGATCCCACCAAAAAAAAAAAAACTGGCAGAAATTTTAACTCTTGCCTACTGTGCCCAACATTATAATAAAAATGTCAGAAATTAGTCTTTAAACAGGTATACCATTGACATTGCAGATGTATGTGATTCCAAATGGATCTAACAAGTCATTGTTCAGTCTGCCCTACTCTTTGTTTGGGCATGATTTGCAAACATCAAAATCTATCTATCTATTAGAGTTGATCGAACCTCTGGAAGTTCGGGTTCTGCAGGTTCAGCCGATAATATAATATGGCTCTATGCGGCTGAAACAGGCTTTTCCCACACACTTTGAAGATGATTTTAGAACACTAATATGGCTCTATGCGGCTGAAATAGGCTTTTCCCACACACTTTGAAGATGATTTTAGAACACTAATATGGCTCTATGCGGCTGAAACAGGCTTTTCCCACACACTTTGAAGATGATTTTAGAACACTAATATGGCTCTATGCGCCTGAAATGGGCTTTTCCCACACACTTTGAAGATGATTTTAGAACAATAATATGGCTCTATGCGGCTGAAACTGGCTTTTCCCACACACTTTGAAGATGATTTTAGAACACTAATATGGCTCTATGCGGCTGAAACAGGCTTTTCCCACACACTTTGAAGATGATTTTAGAACACTAATATGGCTCTATGCGGCTGAAACAGGCTTTTCCCACACACTTTGAAGATGATTTCAGAACAATAATCTTTCCCTTAAAGCAACAGCTGGAACCTTTCCCTGTACAACTTGGAGATGATTTTAGAACACTAATCTATCCCTTAAAGCAACAGCTGGAACCTTTCCCTGTACAACTTGATGATGGTTTTAGAAGAATAATCTTTCCCTTAAAGCAACAGACTCTACCTAGTCCAGTCAGATCATTCTGTGCAGCAGGATGAGGTGTGCAATCTGTCCCTCAAAGCACCAGTACTAGTATCACTCCCTAGTCCACAATCAGATGGTTCAGTAATGCAGGATGAGATGTTCTATAATATCTACAATCTGTCCCTCACAGAGCCAGCAGCATCCTCTCCCTAAACTATCCTGAGAGCATATGACATGCAGCACGGTGACTCCAGCCCCATATAGAGGCTGGGTCACATGATGCACTGGCCACTCACAGCCATGCCATTAGTAGGCATGGCTGTGATGGCTTCTAGGGAAAACCAGTGAAACACTTGTTGATTGGCTGCCCTTGGCAGCTTTTCAACACGTGGAATAAAATACCAGAACCCCGGACCCGAACCCGGACTTTTTTTGAAAAGTCCGGGTTTTGGTTCGGGTCCCGGACACCCAAAAGTTCGGTACGGACCCGAACTTTACAGTTCGGGTTCGCTCAACTCTACTATCTATCTATCTATCTATCTATCTATCTATCTATCTATCTATCTATCTATCTATCTATCTATCTATCTATCTATCTATCTATGTGGCCAAAAATGCATCAGTTGGCCTATTACCTTTTTTGTTTTAAGTAGCTGTTTAGAGCTCTATCCAAAAGTCAGGATCTAATAAATTACAAAAAATGGACTTTCCACCTCATCAATAAATGTATTTTTAAATTAAAGAAATTTGACCAGGTAACACTTTTGCAATCTCCAATACAGCAGAGTTTAGACTGGGGGAGGTATATGCAGCACAGGCAGCCAGTTGCACTGCTGTCCCCATTTGCTAACCATTGAAATGCTGCTAGGAGGAAGAAAGACAGAGAAGTAGGCTCATCAGTTTGCTGCTTTTCTTTTCACTGTCTAGTCAGAGGCTGGAATATGAACAAGACCTGTGAGTATTACTTAACTGCAAGAAAAATCAGATCTCCTGCCATGCCAAACAGAGCTGTACTGTATGCCAGGGCTCTGTATATCTCAAAACTGGATAGAACAAAATGCAAATCAGTTGACAGGTAAAACAGCTCACTGTTATGTATTTTATCTCTGCGTTTATTTTTTTATTTTTGTCTGGAGTTCAGATTAAAAATAACAAAAAAAAAAAAAAAGGAAATAAAAATAATAATCACTAGGATAATATATTGGGGTTATTGTGTAATGGAAACTTTCTTTGTTCCAAGTCTTATGTCGGCATAGATTTTATTTTTTGATTAGGAATCTTTATTTTTAAATACAATGGCATCGCAATGTACAGTGGATGTAGAGTGCTTGCAGATGAAAGCCTGGAAGTCATGATTCCACATCATGCATCTAACACTTCTACTGCCATTTAAACACTTCGAGCAGTGTGAGAAACCAGAGATTGACAGCAAGAAGGACATAAAAGCAGACTGCATATTACTGTATAAAAACATCTTCTGTACAAGCTGTCGAGAAGGTCAAATTGAATTCCATGGAGAGGTCGTAATATATAAGGTTGTCTACACATTATGTATCTTTTCATCGTTTTATCAAGTCCTGTCATTTTATGGGATTTATACAGTATAATGTATACTACCCATGCCAAATAGCTTTCTAAATTACATTTTATACGGTAAGTTTTCTAAAGGTGCAAAATGTAATTATTATAAATGGGAGGGGTGAACCAATAGTTCTGGGTTTGATTTTGGGGCAGTTTGTCAAACTCATCATAAAGCCCATGAATTGGGAACCTTAATCCAAACCCAATTGCAGTCAATGTGAGGCAAATCTTAAGAATCAAATCTGCCCATTTTCAAGGCTAATGGGCAAGGGATTGTCAAACAAAGGGCATGAGCACTGCCATGGGGGAAATGTTCTGATGCAAAAAATAAATGTTAAATACCGTTAAGCAGGGGGATAGTCCTCCTTTTTGTTTGCCTTTGTAGGCAACATACAATGAACGCCATTCTTTCTAATTGATGTTTGAGAGATGCTGTAATAAGCTGTATTTGGTGTTACAGAACTGAATGTACAGTGGGCATAGAAAAGCATCACCTGCTTTTAAAATAATCACATTTTGTTGCTTTGCCTAGCTGCATTTGCTTGCTGCATCTTATAACACCCAAGTGAAAGATATAACATCAACATGTCAATTTTTTTTTTTTTTAGAAAAATCAAAAACAGAATCACTGAGTTGGAAAAGGGATCACCCCTAAAAATAACTTATAAACGTAGTCAGGTCTAGTTAATCACCTTCTTTTTTTTTAAAATATATATTTATTAATTTTGACAGAGTACAAAGTATAAAAGTATAAAAGTCAGCGGTAACCACGAAAGATGAAACATAGCAGTACTGAATACTGAGCCTAACTGACCTAATGAGGCAACCACTAGGTAGAACAAGGCAGCTGTACGGCAGCGGTGTGGGATACATGAGTTGTAAGTAGGAGAGGAGGTTTAGATTGAAACCATTTTCCAACGGTAAACACATGTTATGCTAAGGGCTTTGACTAGCAAAATTTTGGTTTCCTAATGAAACCGTAAGTCAGAGGGCCGCAATCATGCTTATTCGATGGAAGGTCGGGGGTAGAGGAGGGGGGTCCAGCGTGATCTCATACTCATACGGATAAGAGCCGGAAGGCTTGTATGAAGAGTTGGCATTGCGGAGCGGGGATAGAGCAGTCTTGCTGGTTTAGGAATGAGGTGAGGTGCTCGGGAGGTCCCCAAGCTGCGCAGGGGAGGTGTAGTTGTGGTTTGTGGAATGCCAGGGGGTTGGAGGGGAAGGTATTTTGAGTTTTCCCAAAGTGCCCATGAGGTCTGCTTTGAGATACCAGTCCGTGTATCGAAAGGGTAACATATAGCGTTGAATTTCCTCGGGGGGGAAGGAGGACTCAATGTATTTCCTCCATCTCGAGAAGAAGCGCTTTGAGGAGTTGCGGTCTTGAGAGATGGCTCCCAGCCATTCAATGCGGAAGAGGTTTTGGATGGCTATTTTGACTTGGGACAGGGATGGCGGGTCTGAACTGATCCATGCCTGCGTGATAGTTCTGCGAGCTGCCAGGAGACACAAATGTACCCAGTGAGGTATTGGGGAGCTTGGGGGAGGTAAGTCAGAGGGAGGTGTCTTGTGATGACTGAAAATACAGAGCATGAGGTCCTTGGGAATGGTAAGATTGAGGAGATTATTGGCGTAGAGTAGGACCTGGTCCCAAAAGAGCGTTATCTTGGGGCATTTGCAAAATCTATGTAGGATTGTAGGCCTGGGGGCTAAGCACCAGGGGCAAACTGGTGCAGATAGGCTTTCCGGGTTATAGTAAAAAGGGAAATAGGCCCTATGTGCAATTTTAAATTGTGTTTCTCTCCATTTTTCAGAGACTATGAGGGAGCGTATTTTTTGGTAACCCGCTAGGATATTGGCCGGGGCTTCGGGGTCCTTGAGAGCCTTGGCCCAGGGTTGAAAGGGTGTTAGCGAGTGGTTTGTGGTCTGGTGGCGGGATAGTTGTGAGTATATTTGGGTGATCGAGTATTGTCCCGTATTCGCTAAGGAGTTGAGAGGTAAGAGTGAAACCCTCCGTGCCCCTGATTTTAACTAGACGGTCCGGACGAGGAGATTGCCGCTGGATCAGTTTGGCAAGGGTCTCGACCGGCTTAGTATAAGGAACGGGTTCTGCGTATAAAAGGGGATAGTGGTTGACTTTGTGATGTAGTCGTGCCGCTAGGAGGGGAGGGTCTTTGCGAAAGTAGGGAGAAAATATCTAAGGAATCGCTTATGCCCTGTTATGAGCTAGTGGGTTTATATGAGTGTTGATAGGGCGGTGGTCTGGTGTTTGGTGAGCGATTGTGGGAAAGTTGGGACCCGGTTCCGAGA
>BLSH010384660.1:222605-258969 GCA_018402905.1 Glandirana rugosa | reverse complement strand
GTTCCAGCCCTTTCTGCACAGCCTTTTCAATGGCCTCTGTCACCATGGGGGTGAGAAGGGTAATAACAGCCTGGGCGATCCCTGGAGGGGAGGCTGGGTCGTGTGGAGGAGCAGGAGGGGGTCCTGGGAGCGAGCTGAGATGCTGGGGGCTTTGCAATGTAATCGCTGCGCCCTGTAGAGAGGCCGCTGGAGCCGCGTGTGATTGCGGAGCAGCCGCCATGTTGGCTGCAGCGTGTGTGCTGTCTCCCTCTGGCTGGGGCTGGAGCGGTGCTGCGCGGGCCGTCTGCCGCTCTACAAAGCGGTCCATTACCTGTCGCTGGTGCTCCCCTGGGTGAGAAGGGGGGTTGGCGGGGGATACCTCGGTGCGATCCGACTTTTAAAAGCGGCTTTATGGAGGAACCGGCGGGAGCTCTTCTCCTTCACCTCCTTGCCATGCGGGCGCCGGAACCGGAAGTGTTAATCACCTTCTTAATGGCGCAAACAGACATTTGACTTTCAACTGTGATCAGCTGTTGTCATTTTGATTAGCTCAGAATAAAAAAAGATTTTTAGCCCCTGGTAGTGCAACTGAAGCAAGCAATCAACTCTGGGTGGTAAGGCACTGTCATAAGATCTTGGGGGTAAGTTGTGGACAAGCACAAGTCAGGAAATAGATACAAAAAATATCAAAGGCTTTATCAATGCCTAGAAGCACAGTGAAGTCTATTTGGTACTTTGGTACAACACAGGTATTTGGTACAACACAGACCCCCCCTGGATCAGGACGTTGCTCCAAACTGGTTGAAAGAGCCAGAAGGGAACTGGTCAGAGAGGCTACTAAGAGGCCTACAGCAACTCTAAAGCAGTTGGAGGGATTTATGACAAAGAGTGGTCATTGTGTGCGTGTGACAAAAATATTGCAAATTCTCCACAAATGTGGCTTGTATGGGAGGGTTGCAAGAAAAAAAACACTCCTCAAGAAAGACCAAATGCAGTCCTGACTGAGCTTTGCCAAAACACACCTTGAAGATTCTGAGGCCACATGGAAAAAGGTGTTATGGTCAGATGGGACTAAAATTTAATTATTTGGCAGCACCAAGCAGCAAACCATGTCTGGTGGAAATCCAATACAGCTCACCATCCAAATAACACCGTTTCTACAGTAAAACATGGAGGTGGTAATATCCTGTTATGGGGGTATTTCTCTGCAGCAGGGACTGGAGCACTTGTCCGGATAAAAGGGAAAAATGTATGGGGCAAAACACCATCAAATTCTTAAGGAAAATCTGCTGCCCTCTGCCAGAAAGTTGTCAATGGGAAGAAGGGTTACCATTCAACATGACAGTGACCCGAAGCACACAGCAAAAATGACCACACAGTGGTTGAAGGAGAAAAAGGTGAACATCCTTGTGAATGTCTGGGTGTAGTCAGAGCCCAGATTTAAACCCCATTGAAAACTTGTGGAATGATTTGAAGATTGCAGTCTACAAATGGTCACCATCAAATTTAACTGAACTTGAAAAGTTCTGCAAAGAATAGTGAGCTAATATTGCAAAGTCTAAATGTGCAAAGCTAGCAGAGACATATCCCAACAGACTAAAGGCAGTAATTAAATCAAAAGGTGGTTCAACAAAATACTGAAACAAGGGGGTGATCATTTCCTAACTCAATCAATTCTGTTTTTTAAATAAAATAAAAACTGAGTCTGTCTTCATTTCCGGTTGCAAAGCAACAAAATATGATTATTTTAAAGGGGGTGATTATTTTCTACACCCCCATATATCTCACAGACAACAACAGTGGCATTACTTTACTTAACATTTGTTGTAAATCTTGTGATCTTCTTTTTTTTTTTTTTTTTTTTTTTGCAGTACTGTTCAAAGTTCAAAAGCAAATCCCATATTCCAGAGCTAAGGCAGTTTTTATTCTGAAATAAAAATGAAAAGGCAATATATCAGATGCAGTAGCAATACATATAGAATGGAGAACACAAAGCTGGAGAATATTCAGGTAACTTTATTGGGGAGCACTGTAAAAGGGAGAGACAAGGCAGTTTTTTTTTTATCATGAAAACATTATTTTGAGTAAGCACTATAAATATACAAAAATCTTTAATATTTATATGATTATTCCGTTTTTATAATAATTGTAATCAATGTATCAATAAAATAGTAGTCATGTAAATAGTAAGATTAGTGTAAACTATTTTTGTATCTAAAAACGTCAAAATGGGTATATTTTTGGCGTTGTTTTAATCTTGTAAAAATGCCATAAATAGTATTTAAACACTGTGTTGTAGACCCCATTTGCAAAATGACACACCGCATTTCAGTCCAAAAAATGTACAATAAAGTGTTTATAGTTTACAGAAAAAAATAAAAGGAATATTTTACAGACTCCTTAAACAGTATTAAAATAACTTTTTATAGGCTGCCTTAACAAAATGAGACCCTTCATACAGCTTTTCAGTCCAAAAATCCACAATGAAGTGTACATTTCACAGAAAAAAAGGAAGCAATATTGTCGAGTCTATAAACAGTTATTAAAAACTCTGCTGTAGGCCCTGTTTTCAGAATGACACACTGCATGCAGTTTTTCAATCCAATAGTACACTTTTCCTTCACATCCTATAATAAGAATTCTGACATATCCTCTTACATCAAGTGACTCGTACTTTACTGAAATAATTCAGCCATCTTCTTCCCACCATTTTTGGAGCAATGGCCATGGAGGAGGAGGAAGGAGCAGTTCCCGGGGAACAAGTTCTGCTACACATCCGGGAGGAGGAGAAACATGAGGAAGGCTTGATTAGCCACTCCACAGCCTACTCCATTTGTTCTGGCCGTAAAGGACACACACACAGCCAGAAAGAAAAGGTAGGCATGGTCAGCCTGGTAACTACTTTGTCCTGCGGAGGCAGAACCCACTCACCCAGCACTAAATCTAGGGAAAAAGAATCCGCTTAGAGAGTACACCATTGGGGGCACAGTGTTAGCCAGCACTACAGAAGAAAAAGATTTGGGGGTGCTTATTTCAGATGATTGCAAAATGAGCAAACAGTGTAACCAGGCAGTGGGAAAAGCAAATAGAATTCTGGGATGTATCAGTAGAGGGATCACCAGCAGGAGGAAAGAGGTTCTGATTCCTCTATATAGATCTTTAGTGAGACCTCACTTAGAATACTGTGTCCAGTTCTGGAGACCTCACTTACAAAAAGATATTGATAAAATAGAACGAGTTCAGAGACGGGTAACAAAAATGGTGAAAGGTCTGGGGGATAAAACATATCAAGAGCGACTTCAGGAACTTAATATGTACAGTCTGGAGGAAAGAAGGGAGAGGGGAGACATGATTGAAACCTTTAAATACCTCAAGGGGGTGAATAAGGTTCAGGAGGGCAGTCTTTTCAATATGAAACCAAAATCAAGAACACGGGGACATGACCTCAAACTAACTGGGGGGAAGTTCATTGATGATTGGAATAAACTACCAACAGAGGTTGTGAGACAGTCAACAGTAAATGGCTTCAAACATGCTTGGGATAAACATAAATCCATAGTCAGACAACAAGGTTAATGTAAAAAAAAAAAAAATAAATAAAAAATAAATAAATAAATAAAAAGGGGCAGACTCGATGGACTACTCAGTCTTTTTCTGCCGTCACTTTTCTATGTTTCTATGTTTCTATGTAAATGCTCGTGAAGAACCTCTGCCTACCCTTTTATACCTCCCGGACATGAATATACGTGATTTTTTTTAGATTTTTTAGCAGCTATGGCAATAGGGGGATTGAGGATGTGGTGCTCCGGTGCGCATAACAATGTAAATATTTTATGCACTAAACTGTACCACACTAGTATGCGATGATGGATAGCTTTGCCTGTGTCGGCAACACAGGTTATGCTGCTGATCCCCACAACACAGTGACTTACTCCGTAAGACCTCTGCCTTGCACTACTAGGGTCCCTGCTTCAAATCCCATTCAGGACACTATCTGCATGGAGTTTGCATGTTCTCCCTGTGCTTGTATGGGTTTCCTCCCACCAAAGTAAGGAAGGTTTCTCTCTAAAGACATGTTAGTAGGTTGATTGTCTTCTTACTAAATTGGTCCTAGTACACGTATCTATGTATATGAGATGGTGACCTTAAATGGTAAACTCCTTAAGGGCAGGGAATGATGTGAATGCCATATTTTGGTATAATGGAGGCTGCCATTGCTGAATCCTTTTTCTGAGAATGCTTTTTCCTGTCTGTCATGCTGATGCTTTGACTTTATTGCAATCTGAATCATTGATCCAGAATCATAAAGATAATGAATTCCAACATATTTTCCTTCACTTGTTTACAACATCCTTGTTCCAGATCTGTGACAAAAAAAATTCAGACACAGCCAGAGCAACTGGTGTTGTCAGAAGGAGGTCTGCAATGGCAACCCCCATACTTCTTTTGTGACCTTGTCACTTTAAGTAAGTATGCATTTTGAGTATTTGCAATAAAGGCTTCAAAATGTAGGATGCAACTTCAACAATTATACTTGCTTGTCCTGCTTTATTTTGTTGAAGTAAATGGAAAGACTTATTAGCAAAGTTATGTCAGATTAGAGCTTGACAACAATAATATCAATGCATAAATATAAAATTTGCCATACACATACCTACATTTTATTCTGTTTTTAGTGGTCTTGTGACTGCTCTGGACGCAGTTATCCCCAGTGCCGTGGTGACGTGCGCTTATGCATGCCAATATGTCACTTTCTCCCAGACTACATATCCCAACATGCCCCTAGAGCAGGGGTAGGCAACCAGTAGCCCTCCAGCTGTTGTGGAACTACATTTCCCATGAGGCATTGCAAGGCTGGCAGTTACAATTACTCCCAGAGGCATGATGGGACTTGTAGTTCTGCAACAGCTGGAGGGCCCCAGATTGCCTACCCCTGCCCTAGAGCTATACTACCTAGCGGTATTGGCACTTCCCATGGGGTGCTAAAGCCTGTTTATTGCAGGAAACACCAACATAAAATGCACAGTTGTAGTCCTAGAGGAGACACTGCAGGTAGAGGATGACAATGCTGTTGGAATTTCAGCTGTGGCATTGCAGTGTTATCAGTGAAATTAGGTCATTTTCTCAAACTGACAGGCTATAAAGTACATCATTTTCAGTGATTCGTGCAATTAGGATGAATGCAATTTTTTGTGGCTATATCAATAACTATAATTAACAAAACATAAAATATACCTTCCTCAAAAAATCTAACACATAGCACTAAACTACAACACTAAAGCTCAATCCCCAACCCTAAAATACTTACCCCCAAACTTGTTTTTAACTTATCGGAGAGTAAATTGAAATAGGAAAACACATAGGCGTGCTCACAGGGTGTGCCAGGTGTGCCTGGGCACACCATAATCACCCTGTTCTGCACAGATTCCCCCTGCTGCTTTGCTGCAGTGAAAGGAACTGGAGAATCTCTGTTCCTTTCTCTCTCTCAAAAGTGAGACATCATCTAAACAGACCCCTAATATTTCACCAAAGCCCCCCAATGGGGCTCCTAAAAAATTGTAAAAAAAATAAGAAGTTTTTATTTTAAAAAAAAATTAAAAAAATAAAAAGAATAATAAAAATAAACTACTGACACCAATCTCTGCCCTACGGAAACCATCCACTGCTCTACTGACACTGTCCATTACCCTACTATATATATATATATATATATATATATATATATATATATATAGATAGATATATATATAGATATATATATATATAGACACACACACACATGCAAGTGTGTTTGAGCTTTGGGGTGTACACCCTAATGCAATAGGCTGAGCACGCCTATGGGAAAACATGCAATGAAAGAACACAAAATAGAACAACAACAATAATACTGATGCAGCTCAAGTGTGTGTGTCTGGTTGGTGGTTCTTTTGGGGAGACTTTTTTTTATTACTATTTTCTGATTAAGTTGTCCAGATACACAAGTCTCCCAACATACACACGTCTTGGCAAACCATCCCCCATGCATTTATTTAGATTTGCATGCTTACTAGTCCTAATCGTCATTTGCCATCAAGGTTAATATAGGACCATTCAATTCCATATAACTAGAGATGCCATCTATCATCTAAAATTGGGGAAAAAATCCTGTTTTTTCCACCTTCATCTTCAACACATTATATAATTATGTTCTTCCAGGCACTTTTTTTGCAGGCATGCTCTGTATGGTAAAGACGACTTGGACCCCTGAAACTGAATCAGCCAACTATGAGGAGGAATATCTTTTTTTACTTACATGGTAAACCCACTGAGATACCCATAGATTTCATGCATCACCAGATCCTAATTATTTTAAAAGCAAGTCAAGCATTTTAATATTTATAAGTACCCACAGACCTTGCATCATCCTTTGGCAATCAGATCTTGGTGAAAAATGACTCATTTCTTCAACATTCAGCCGTTGTTTGCAGGGCCCAGGATGATAAATATACTTATTTAAAGTATAACTGAAGGCAAAACTTTTTCTTTCATTTTGGGCAGAGTGGAGATGAAATAGAACACCTGTCAGTTTTCACTGCCGTCTGTGTCCCTTTAGGGAGATTCATCCTCTCTATTTGTCTTGTTTACTATTGTCATTGAAAGTGAAAGTTAATTAAAATCCCAAATTTTGGGCTGTCCCCAGTAAAGTAGTAGAGGGGAAATCCTCCAATGGGGACACTAGTTCTGGTGACCTGGGGTTCCCCAAGGCATTCCCTTAATTTGCGGGGATTTCCTATCACTTCCTGTTTTGACTATGGGACAGGAAGTGAAGGCAAATCTCCTCAATGGGGCACAGATGGCAAAAAATAAATCAACAGAGGTTATAACCCTCCCTGTACTTAAGTTTACATCCCAGTTCATAAAATGAACCCTTGAAATGCATACAGAGAGTGTAGCCAGACTGCTGGGCATTTCAGTGTTGCATCCAGCTATTGCTTTACTGCACTAGTGGTTTCCCTTTTGTCTATAATTTGGGGGAAATCTGCTGATCCTGGAACCCATCTGTTGGTGATGCTAGAACACAGACTGCAGGAATCTTAAACCGTATGGCTCTTGTAATTAGTATAAATAAAACACTGTTTAGGCCTCATTCACATGTCCACCAACCATAATTGTCCGTGAATGGCCTGTGTATGTATGTGGCCTGAGGTGCTACATGCAGGCAACCTATTAATGTCTATGGAGATCCTGCTGTTGCGAGAAAACAATCACTCGTCCTCATTCTGGCAGCTGTGTTGGTGTTGGTGAGTGGCCCCAAATGCAGACAATGGGCTCCATTCACAGAATGAACTCTCATGAGATCTTTAGGTGTCAGGACACATTTTGCCTAAATATTGTATGCAATCTTGAAACAGTCAATTCACTAATCATTTTTGCGTTGCTTACTGAGAATCGCTAAAAAAAAGCTTGGTAAATACCATATTAAAAGGTGCTAAAATCCATTCACAGAAAGAAATAAGTCATTAAATGCATGTGGAAATTAACTAGTGGTACAGGCAAGCAGTATTTGTGGTATGTGTACTGGTTGTTAAGAACGGGCAGCCGTCGTGTCCTTATTGACCGATGAGTCATCAGTTGTCAGCATGATTCCCCACTATCAGCTGAATGTAAAAAACGTAATTGACAGCAACGAAAAAAATGGTGTGGGGTCTCCCCCCAAAGTCCATACTGGACTCTTATCCTAGCATGCAGCCTGGCAGGTCAGTTAAGGGAGGGGACGAGCAAGCGCCCACCCCCCTGAACAATACAAGGCCACATGCCCTCAACATGGGGAGATGCTTTGTGGTAGGGGACTCAACAAGGGGCCTCCAGATTCCTTCCCTCCCATGTGAACGAGTATGTGGTACATAGTACCCCTACTCATTTTCCCCAGAAAGAAATGTGTAGTGTATAAAAAGACATTAGACAGTTATTAACAAGTCCTTTATTTAAAAAATTTAAATAAAAGTACCCATTTTGTTAAGGTTGTTAAGGACTTGGCGGCCGTCTGTTCCTTAACAACCATGTTGTTTACTGGTTGTTAAGGGTCTGGTTATTTTTCTGATTTTTTTTTAATTGCTAGCAATTCTTTTTTTTTACACTCAGCTTTCAGCTGTGAACCCCGCTGACAGCTGGTGACTCATTGGTTGTTATGGATGTGGCGTCTGCCCACTCTTTAACAACCATGTTGTTTACTGGTTGTTAAGAGTCTGGTTACTTTTCAGATTTTTTTTTTTAATTGCTAGCAATTTTTTTTTTTTTACACTCAGCTGTCAGCGGGGAACCCCGCTGACAGCTGATGACTCATTGGTTGTTAAGGATGCGACGGCTGCCCGCTCTTTAACAACCATGTTGTTTACTGGTTGTTAAGGATGCGGGTGGCTGCCCGCGCACTAATAATGCCTATTTATTAATGTAAATAAATATGCTGGCTAATGCCAGTCGTTAAATTATCACATGTTTTAACTACTAAAATACCGCAAGACTTCATAAAATAACGCATGCAGTATTTTAGTGGCATTTTTTTGTAAATGCCAAAAAACTTTTTGAAAAACACTGAGTGGTATTTTACAGCATTTTTTTTAAGGGGAAACATACCCCATTGTGAATGGAGCCCAGTGTGCGTATGGGGCTGTTCACCAGCATGGCCGGGAAATTAGGATGAGTGGCTGTGTCCGTGTAGCCTCTGCGTCTTCATACAGTAGACATGAATGAGCTGCCATCATGTAGCACCTGGTGGCTCAAGCTGCATAAACACATGGCCTATTCACAAATTACGTGAGTCAGCGCCCATGTGAATGAAACCTTAGTAATCATGTATGTGAAAAACGGACTCTTGGAGTCCTCATGTAGTTTGCATGTAGCTACTAATATATTTTGCTCAACAACAGGAATTCCTGTAATCTTAAAAGTGGAAAATTACTGTAAATTTGAGCTCAAACGGTTTGAAATAAAAATCTTCTGCTTGCTCCTTTATGCCAGTCAATCATGTTAAAATAAATTATAAAGTCATTGTTACCGCAGTGCACATGTCAATGTCATACACCGTGCAAAACACTAATCTATTCTTCTTTAGCTTGTGCAGCATCTCTGTGTGATAATACATGGTTCTGATTATATGTTATCAGTGTGCATTCCTCTCTCCCATCAATCAGTCCTTGTCTTAAACAAAAGAAACAAAATCACAACAATCTCTGAGATGAATAATTCATTTTCTTTATTAAAGGGATCAGTGTACTGTATGCTGGAATTTATACTGCATAGTATATGTTATAAATTACTGATCTTTCTTCAGATTACCTGATATGGTTGTAGGTAAAAATACCATATAATGAGGCTATTTCAATCCAAAGTGAGTTTGACATTAAAAAGAAATTATAATATCTGCTTGAAAGAAAAATATAGAGTATTGTAAAGGGAATCTGTCATATGGGTATAACGGAGGCTGCCATTACTGAACCCTTCTTCTAAGAATGCTCTTTTCCTGGCTGTCATGCTGATACTTTGGCTTTATTGTAAATCTGAATCATTGATCCAGAAATATAAAAGAATTCCAATATATTTTTCTACACTCGTTTACAACATCCTTGTTCCAGATCTGTGACAAAAAAGTCAGACACAGCCAAGCAACTGCCATTGTCAGAAGGAGGTTTGCAATGGCAACCCCCATACTTCACTAGCCAGAGTCACTTTAAGTAAATATGCTTTTTGTGTAATTGTAATAAATACTTCAAAACATAGGATGCAACTTCTACAGCTTTGCTTGCTTGTCCTGCTTTGATTTGTTGAAGTAAATGGAAAGACTTATTATCAGGGCTTTTTTTCACAGAGTGTAGGTGCAGGAACTCCCCCCTTCTAAGTCACCCCTTGTCTCCACAACCTACCCACCTCCAAACACTGCCCCTTGGTTCCACCCCTACCCACCTCCCAGCACTGCCCCTTTTAGAGAAAACAGAACAAAGTATCATTCTGTGGTGCTAGGTGATTTGTATGGAATGTGTTAATTATAATAATTATAACAAGAAAAACAGCAAATAGATTCCCTGCAGCCAGCAACAACAGACCCCCTCAGCAACAATAGATCCACCCCAGTACCAAGAGATCCCCACCAACAACAACAGATCTCCCAGCAGCCAGCATCAATAGACCCTCCAGCAGCCAACAACAATATACATCTCTCAACAGTAGATCCCTCCCAGCAACAAGTGACCCCCTGGGATTATAAGACCCCTCCCAGCAACAATAGACCTCCCCAGCAACAATAGACCCCCATGCAAAAATAGATCCCTACCAGCGACAATAGATCCCCCAGCGGCCATCATCAATAGACCCTCCAGCACACCCCAGCTTTCCTTTAACTTACATACATTCAGTGCTGGAGGTGCAGCATACCACCGTGTTCCCCCTGCAAAAGCAATGCTTATTAGCGAAGTTATGTCAGATCAGAGCTTGACAATAGCAATATTAACCCAAAAACCGAAAAATTGCCATACAAATAAATGTCCTAAATGACTCGCAGGACAATTTCATGGGTCAGATGGTAAATGAACCAACAAGAAACAAAGCGTTACTAGACCTACAGATTACTAACAATACGGACCTGATCACAGATGTGGAAATAAGGGGCGATTTAGGAAACAGCAATTACAGGTCAATTAGTTTCAAGCAAATAGAAAACATAAGGGGAATACTAAGACACTAAATTTCAAAAGAACCAACTTCCAGAAACTACGCTCCTTGCTAGATGATATTAAATGGGATAAAATACTGGGAACAATGAACATGGAGGAAAATTGGTTGTGCTTTAAGAGCATATTAAATTAGGGTATTAGCCAGTGCATCTCAATGGAAAATACATTTAAAATAGCAAATAAAAGTCCTGGGTGGCTCAACTCCAACGTAAAAGTGCTTATAAAAACAAAGGAGAAGGCCTTCAAAAAATACAAGGCTGAGGGGTCTCCATCAGCATTCCAACTTTGCAAAGAATATAATAAGAAATGTAAGGGTGCAATTAGGGTGGCGAAGATAGAACATGAAAGGCGCATAGCGGAGGAGAGTAAGAAAAATCACAAGAAATTCTTTAAGTATATAAATAGTAAGAGAGGGGGGGTCAGATCATATTGGCCCCATAAGTAATTATGAAGGGAATCTAGTTACAAAGGATGGAGAGATGGCAAAGATTTTGAACATATTCTTCTCCTAAGTCTTCACAAAGGAAACGGGCGGCTTCAGTAACCAAAACTGTAATGTTTATCCTCACGACACGTCACAGGAGGCACCGTCATGGCTAACAGAGGATAGAATTAGGAATAGACTTGAAAGATGTAACATTAATAAGTCACCAGGACCAGATGGCTTGCACCCAAGGATCCTCAAGGAACTCAGTCAAGTAATTGCCAGACCATTGTTCCTAATTTTTAAAAGCAGTCTACTGACTGGTATGGTAGCAGCTGATTGGAGAAAAGCCAATGTAGTGCCAATATTTAAAAAAGGGCCGAAATATATCCCTGGGAACTACAGACCAGTTAGCCTAACGTCAATAGTATGCAAGCTCTTGAAGTGGATGATAAGGGATTACATACAAGATTTTAGTAATGAAAATGGTATCATTAGCAGTAATCAGCATGGATTCATGAAGAATCATTCTTGTCAAACCAATCTATTAACCTTCTATGAGGAGGTGAGCTGCCATCTAGACAAAGGAAGGCCAGTAGATGTGGTGTATGTGGATTTTGCAAAGGTATTTGATACAGTTCCCCATGCACGTCTACTGTACAAACTTAGGTCTGTCAGCATGGACCAAAGGGTGAGTACATGGATTGAAAGCTGCCTACGGGGGCGAATGCAGAGGGTGGTGATAAATGAGGAGTACTCGGAATGGTCTGGTGTGGAGAGTGGGGTCCCCCAGGGTTCTGTCCTGCGACCAATCCTGTTTAATTTATTCATAAACGATCAGGAGAATGGGATAAACAGCTCAATCTCGGTATTTGCTGATGATACCAAGCTAAGCAGGGCAATAATTTCTCCACAGGATGTGGAAACCTTGCAAGAAGATCTGGACAAATTAATGGGGTGGGCAAATACATGGCAAATGAGGTTTAATGTAGAGAAATGTAAAATAATGCATCTGGGGGCCAAAAATATAAAGGCAAGCTACTCACTTATACAAGACTCTGGTGCGGCCGCACCTGGAGTATGCTGTCCAATTCTGGTCACCAGTCCTCAGGAGGGATGTGCTGGAACTGGAGAAGGTCCAGGGAAGGGCAATAAAGCTGATCAAGGGATTGGAGGACCTTAGTAATGAGGAAAGATTACGAGCACTGAACTTATTTTCTCTGAAGAAAAGACGCTTGAGTGGAGATATGACACGCGGCCATTCTCTAAAATTAGAAGAACTGCAGTTTAACCTTAGACTGTGTAGAGGATTCTTTACGGTAAGAGCAGTGAGGATTTGGAACTCTCTTCCCCAGGCAGTGGTTTCAGCAGGGAGCATAGATAATTATAAAACTATAGGATAGGCACCTAAACAACTACAATATACAGGGATATACAATATAATATTGACATAAAAGTACACACACAGGTTGGACTTGATGCACTTACAGTGGGGATCGAAAGTTTGGGCACCCCAGGTAAAAATTTGTATTAATGTGCATAAAGAAGCCAAGGAATGATGGAAAAATCTCCAAAAGGCATCAAATTACAGATTAGACATTCTTATAATATGTCAACAAAAGTTAGATTTTATTTCCATCATTTACACTTTCAAAATAACAGAAAACAAAAAAATGGTGTCTGCAAAAGTTTGGGCACCCTGCAGAGTTAATATCTTGTACTGCCCCCTTTGGCAAGTATCACAGCTTGTAAACGCTTTTTGTAGCCAGCCAAGAGTCTTTCAATTCTTGTTTGAGGTATCTTTGCCCATTCTTCCTTACAAAAGTCTTCCAGTTCTTTGAGATTTCTGGGCTGTCTGTCACGCACTGCTCTTTTAAGGTCTATCCATAGATTTTCAATTATGTTGAGGTCAGGAGATTGTGAAGGCCATGGCAAAACCTTCAGTTTATGCCTCTTGATGTAATCCCCCGTGGATTTCGAGGTGTGTTTAGGATCATTATCCATTTGTAGAAGCCATCCTCTCTTTAACTTTTTTTTCACAGATGGCATCAAGTTACCATCCAAAATTTGCTGAAATTTTATTGAATCCATTTTTCCTTCTACTCGTGAGATGTTCCCTGTGCCACTGGCTGCAATACAACCCCAAAGCATGATTGATCCACCCCCATGCTTAACAGTTGGACAGAGGTTCTTTTCATTAAATTCTGTGCCCCTTCTTCTCCAAATGTACCTTTGCTCATTCCTGCCAAAAAGTTCAATATTAACCTCATCGGTCCACAGAAATTGTTTCCAAAATGCATCAGGCTTGTCTATATGTTCATTTGCAAAGTTCAAACGCTGATTTTTGTGGTGAGGACATAGAAGAGGTTTTCTTCTGATGACTCTTCCATGAAGACCATATTTGTACAAGTATCTCTTTATAGTGGAATAGTGTACCACAACTCCAGTGTCTGCCACATCTTTCTGGAGGGATCGTGCAGTCAAACGTGGGTTTTGAATTGTTTTTCTCACAATCCTGCGAGCTGTTCTGTCTGATATTTTTCTTGGTCTTCCAGATCTTGCTTTAACTTCCACTGTTCCTGATGACTGCCATTTCTTTACATTCCGAACAGAGGATATTGACATCTGAAAACGCTTTGCTATCTTCTTATAGCCTTCTCCAGCTTTGTGAGCGTCAACTATTTTCAGTTTCAGGTTTCTAGACAACTGCTTAGAAGATCCCACGGTGGTGATTGTTGGGGCAAGGTCAGATGAGTCTGGGCATTTAAAACCTTTGAGATTGACATCACCTGGTGTGCCCAGATGATGATTGAGAACAATCCATGACACTGGCAGGTCTCAGCCTTGCAAAGGGGGCAGTGCATGCTATAAATTCTGCAGGGTGCCCAAACTTTTGAAGACGCCATTTTTTTGTTTTCTGTAATTTTGAAAGTGTCAGTGATGGAAATAAAATCTAACTTTTGTTGACATATTATAAGAATGTCTAATCTGTAATTTGATGCCTTTTGGAGATTTTTCCATCTTTCCTTGGCTTCTTTATGCACATTAATACACATTTTTACCTGGGGTGCCCAAACTTTTGATCCCCACTGTACGTCTTTTTTCAACCTCACAAACTATGTAACTATGTAACTAACTACATTTTATTCTGTTTTTAGTGGTCATGTGGCCACTCTGGATACAGTTATCCCCAGTGCAGTGGTGGTTATATATACCAATATGTCACTTCCTCCCAGACTACATTTCTCAACATGCCCCTGGAGCTATACTGCCATGGGGTACTGAAGCCTGTTTATGGCAGAAAACACTGCCATAAAATGTACAGTTGTGATCCTAGAGGAGATACCGCAGGGAGAGGGTGACAATGCTGTTGGAATTTCAGCTATGGCATTGCAGTGTTATTGGTCGTTCCAGGAAATGAGGTCATTTTTTTTAAAACTGACAGGCTATGAAATACATAATTTTCAGTGATCTGTGCTTAACAATTAGGATGAATGCAAATAACTTAGTAAAGGGGATTGAATGAAATGTTTTAGTCACCCTAAAGGGGCCTTTTTATGCCCTTCTTCCCCCTCCTCTTCTGTTTTTGGCACTTTTTTGGGGGGGGGCCTAGTAAGAGATACCTGATCCCACTTACTATCGCACTTACTATCGGATTGCCGATGTGAACCACCGGAAGTTCTCCACACACCGCAGCCTTCCTGGACAGGTCGCAGGCCCCAGGAGGCTGCAGGACCACTCATAAAGCGCAGTTTGCGCATGCACAGTGGGTAGTCGGCTGTGATGCTGCAAAAAATCACAGCCAGCTGCCCACAGTAAACGTGCCAGCCCCAGAGACCCAAAGACCAGCGAAGAACCGGTTCAGGTGAGCACAACGCTGTACCCCTGGACAGGCGAGTGTCCTTTTATCAAAAGTTTTTTAATACAGGGCGAAGAAACACTTTAATAACACTTTAATTGCATTTCATGGATTCAAAGATTCTCCACCAATGGCCTTATGTACAGTATATTGTATTTTTACATATGGGTATAATCACCCTTGCTAAGACAAAATCAATAGCAGGTCACATTTACCTTATACATAAACTGGCCCATGCAAAGGGCAAGGGACAAGAGACCACAGTAGTTTAAAATGCACTGTGCCTTGTATTTTTGTTATGTATATTGAAAATCTCAATAAAAACTATTGGGAAAAAAAAACAGAAAAAAAAATGCACTGTGCCATTTGTAAAAATATTGTTTAATGAAAATGCAATGCGTGTAGACCTTTTTTTATTTAAAATCTGGCTGAAATACACCCTGTGTAACATTCTTATGTGTTGGTTTATTTCCAGTACAAATGTTGGGCGTGTGCCCCAACATCGCAGGAGTAAGCTGTGCATGAGCAGTGCATTCTCTCTTCCCACTATCCCAGCAGCGCTGAGCTCACCCACTGCTGGGATTGGGAAAGAGAGAAGGAAGTCACTGCACACTCGCTCCTGTGATGCTAGGGGTGAATCGCAATGTTGGCCATGTCCTGAATGAGCTCAGGAATGTAAATAACTAGAATATTTCAGCCCAGCTTCATGGGTGGTAGAAAAGACCTACAAGTATGGCATTTTATTAAATTATTGGAAAAATCCGCGCTAATGGTTTGACAAACTAATTACACATAAAACAATAAAAAAAATGAATAAAGATACCGAGCTGCTGTACATATAAATCCTACACCCGGATAAGAAACATTAAAATATCAAAGAGTACAGCGCTTAAATGAAATCCATGATCCAAAAAGGCATAAAAACAACTCCAAAATGAATAAACAACACTGGAGAGTGTCAATCACAGTTCATATGGAAAGATCAGTTCATATGGAAAGAGTCAGATGTAGATAGAGTCCCAACTTCCGTGCAGGAAATAGAAGCACTCCTGTGACACACTTCACCATCCACTCTATGCCCTTACCACAAGGTGTATGACCCCCATTAAAGAGCGGTCATATCACGTGTGTTAATAAATTGGGTCTTCCCAGAGGTCCTTCTCAGCTGTCCAAAAGAATCTCTGCTCTCCAGCCAGTAATCCCTGTGTCAGCTTATGGTCTCAGTCCGCATCCCAGTCAACAATGGTTTAATGTAATCACCGTCACATGAAACAAATAAAAGCCTCACATCGTGTGATAACGTAAAACCAATCCAGTTTAATGATTAAAATAAGATACACTCACATTTCCTCAGGTAAAACTTGGCATATGAGAAAAACGCCAGAGACAGTGATGGCCGCAGCGGGCCGCGCATGCGCAGTTGCGTGGTGAACGGATGGGCGTGTATCCAACTAGTTTCGTCACAGCTGACGTCATCAGGGACACGCCCCTCCGTACACACCACGCTGATTTATACTCCTTGTCAGTGCAGCGATGGCCTATCCTGCTTGCAACATTTGCATAACCCGTCCCCTTGATCAGGACCCACTATGAATGGAATGACCCATTGTGAATGGAATGAACAACTACTTCCTGGTGTCTTGGTATCGTCCACCACTCCCATAGCAGACTCAAGACAACCAAGAAACAGTGTGGGAATCTTATGATGAGGACCTCTAGTGTCCGAAAAAAAGAATGCACTTCTTCCATATAAATAAACACAAAATTGGTAAAAATAGAACATTAATATAATCCAAAAGTACAGAAATTGTTTCTGGGAGAAAAAGCCATCGCTGGACTAAACAGAGCTACTCAATCATATACTAATACATGAAACAAAAAAGAAACAAAGTCATATTTAAAAAATACATAATGGAGACATAAAATTCAAGCATTTTTAATAAAACAATTTATATCCCATTCAATATTAAGCCCAAATGGCGCATAGCTTTTTAATCTAAAAATCCAGCCCGTTTCAGCCTGGGAGATACTTCTCTTGGCGTCCGCCCCTCTCCAATGAGGAGTGAATTTTTCCAGGCCTATAAAAGTGGTGCCATTAAGATCCCTTCTGTGCTTTTGGTCATAATGTCTAGACACACTATGTCCTGGGAACCCCTTTCTAATGTTGGCAACGTGTTCCCCTAATCTAATGGACAGGCTACGTGTAGTCCTGCCCACATAATCCAGCCCACAGGGGCACTTTATCAAATACACCACATTCCGAGTGTGGCACGTGATGCATGTCCCAATGGTGTAAACTTTATTAGTGACTGAAGAACAGAACGTATTCACTTTCCTCCCTTTCAGGGCATTGCACTCACATGCTCTACAACGCCTGCAGGGATAGTAACCCTTCAATTCCCCAAAAAAAGATGGTCTAACAGGAGGATCTGGGACATTGGGTGCTATCCTATTCCGTAAGCTCCCCACCCCCCTGAAAACCATCCCTGGTTTATCAGGGAGAGTGGGACCCAAAATTTTGTCCTGTTTCAAAACAGGCCAATGTTTCCTCACAATTCTCTTTATTAGATGATGTTGCTTAGAGAAAGTGGTTATAAAGGTTGAGGTCCAATCCTTCCTAACCTTAGTTTGTGTCACATCCTCCCTGATCAAGGAATTCCTATCACGCTGTTCCACCTCAGCTATAGTATGATCCAGCTGTTCCTCCTCATAGCCTTTCTCAAGGAACCTCATCTTCAAAATATGGGCTTCCCTGCAAAAATCCTCTACTCTTGAACAATTTCGCCTCACTCTCAGGAACTGTCCCTTGGGGACCCCCGAGATCCAGGCCGGATGGTGGCAGGAGTCTACAGGGATGTAGCTGTTACGGTCAGTATGGCATTTGCATTAAACATTATTTTTACAAATTGCACAGTGAATTTTAACGTACTGGGGGTCCCTTATGAGCATGGGCCACTCTATGAATAAGTTAAACTTTAAAGACTGAGTATTGTTTTAGTGAACCTGAGCAAATGTGCTAGCTACCTGCAGACATGAGATGACATTTGCATAAAATGGCCAAGTTAGGCAATTATCTTGTGATACATTACCTACGCATGAGCGCCAGTCAACTTTTGTTGGAAGGAATAATGCATCCCAATGCATTGCTTTATTTTCCATCTTACATTTGGCTCCTCTCCTAGCTAAGGATAATGTAGCGACTTTGTGCTAGACTTGCATGCAGGAGGAGACATTAGGCCCCATCAGCAGGTGGAGGCTAGGATGGATTTCAAAAAGCCTTTTAGGCCAGGTTGGAGATCCCTGTATAAGGCTGCTTTCCTTGAGGGTTCCCTGGAGAGCAGGGCCGGCTCTACCACTAGGCGGAGTAGGCGGCCGCCTAGGGCGCACTGATGCCCAGGGCACCAAACCCCTGTCCATATACTACCCCAGCCTGTCCATATACTACCCTAGCCTGTCCATATACCTGCAGACCATGGCTGGCATGAGGAAGCAAGCCGGTGCTGCCATTATTTGACTTTAAGCAGGGTCCAGGGGCACAGGTGCAGGTCTGGGGACCACGACTAAAGAAATAGGTAGAGAGGCGCTGCAAAAATCTCCACCTCCACCACCTCCATCTTATACATGAACAAGACAAAGGGGGTGGAGTCAGGGGCGGAGCCAAAGTGGAGCTGCAAAATGAGGTTTCGCCTAGGGTGTCAAAAATCCTTGCACCAGCCCTGCTGGAGATTTGTACCCAGCTAGGAGGTGTCTGCAAATTATACAGTTCTGTGAGCACTGATGACCCTTGACAGAGGAGAAACAAGAGGGAAATGGCTGTGAGGTGCTGCACGTACTTTCACTGGTGACTACTGTAGATCGTCCACTTATGTGATTGACCGAGTATGTCACGTGACTCCTAAATGTATGTCCTAATGATATCTTGCCATTCCCTGAACAACATCAGCAAAGTGACTGGGAGATATACAGGTCTGTGGCTGGGAATGACTGGGAATGCCATGAGGATGCCTATGGCAAGGAGCAGGGCACAAGATGGTGTAGGGGTCAGCCTCAACATGTGGGATTGAATTACTAACAGGGCTGGGGCTGGGGGTAGGGCCTTGTGCTTGGGAACCAAAATTAGCCAACCACAAAGCCCCTCTTATTTGCTGGTGTCCTTAACAACCATTGACAGCTTGAAGCTTCCATATATAATAGCGGCAGTAATACCACTATTTTACATGCTGTTTGGTTTCCAATTAAGGGGCAAATGTTTCAGTGTTTGTCAAAATATCCACACAGCCAAGGTTTGATCAGAACTTGTGATCTGACTGAACCGTAAGCTCATCCTTAAGCAGGGCCGGATTTACATAGGGGCTATTGGAGCTGTAGCTCCAAGCCTCTACCTCCAGCTAGGCCCATGGCAGTAAGTCATTAATGCTGTTTATGTTATGTAAATTGCGGGCATTAATGCAGGCGCTACTGTTATGGAAACCGCAGGTGGTCGGCAAGCGCTATTGTTATGTAAATCGTGGACGGCAGGCGCTATAGTTTTGAAAATTTGAGCGGCCGGCAGGCACTATTGTTATGTAAATTGTGGGTGGCTGACACTATTGCTATGCAAATCGCTGGCAGCAAGCGCTATTGTTATGTAAATCGTGGATAGCCGATACTAGTGTTATGTAAATTGCGTGCGGAAGGTGCTATTGTTATGTAAATGGCGGGCATTGGGCGATATTGTTATGTAAATCGCGGGGCGGCAGCTAAGTTCCACACAGTGTAGTGTAGCACAACATAGAGGCTGACTCTTGTTCCTTCCCCACAGCTTTCACAAAACACCTATTTCCTCCTAACTCCTGCCCCTACAGTGACAGTCTCACTTGATGAGCACTCATGCTTGTCTTTTGCTGGTGGACAGAGATGAGGAAGGTTCCACACACTCTGATTGGCCGAGGGTACCTTCTGTCAATTACACTAGCTCCGCTCCTGTATCTCAGCAGTGCATGTGGTGAAGAAAAGCCGGCACAAGCAAAGCTGCGTCCCAGGAGTGATGGGAGAGGGTGCAGTGCTTAGTCTACTTCTCATGCAATCAGCAGATCTATCTGTTCTATGAGCAGGAGCATTCTACAGTACATGTTGGTGAGCCACAAATGCTGATTGTTGTTACTTTCCCACACTGCAAAGTAAATTATGTGTTTTGTGTAAATATCTTCTAGCTGAAAAGGTGACAGCAGCAAGATGAATGATCACCATAGTAAAGATATAAGAAAAGAAAAATCATGACCTGAACATCTTCCAGAAAATTTTAAGTACATTCCTCCCTTACTATATTAGCAAGCTTTGTACCTACAGTGGAACCTCGGATTACGAGCATAATCGGTTCCAGGAGAATTCTTGTAATCCAAAGCACTCATTTATCAAAGCAAGTTTCCCCATAGGAAACAATGAAAACTCAGATGATTCGTTCCACAGTGACCTCTTGCCTATGCAGTACCGCATGTGGCCAGAGGTGCGGGGTCGCTGGTGAGGCTTTCGGGATTTCTGAGTATTTCCGGATGCTTCCGAATGTTTCCAAGCGTCTCCGAGCCTCACCAGCGCCCCCGCACCTCTGGCCACATGCAGCATTGCATACACAGAGGACTGAATCCTGCTCGTCTTGCGAGACAGCGCTTGCAAACTGAGTCAGGATTTTAAAAAGATAACAGCTCCTATTGCAAAACGCTCGTATACCGCATTACTCACAATCCGAGGTTCCACTGTATTTTTTTTACCTTTAGGAAGAAGGATGCAGACTCACCATAAGTGCAGAGAGAAAATTACTCAGTATGTATTCTGTTCACTCAATTGTCTTTCATTAATTTTGACTAGATTTAAAAAAAGGAAAAATTAACCAGTTGCCGACCAGCCGCCGTAATAATACGGCAGGAGGTTGGCACTGCTGCGTGAATCAATGTAGCTGTACGGCGGATCACGCAGCCACAGTTGTGGGCAGGAGCGCACCACCGGCGGCGCACTCTCGTGCCCGCTGCACGACCGTGTTACAGAGGCAGAACGGAGATCTGCCAATGTAAACACGGCGGATCTCCGTTCTGTCAGGGGACATGTAACAGATCTACTGTTCCCAATGTTCGGGAACAAGTAGATCTGTCATGCCCCTGTCAGCCCAGCCCCCACACAGTTAGAACACACTTAACCCCTTGATCACCCCCTACAATTTAACCCCTTCCCTGCCAGTGACATTTATACAGTAAACAGTGGCTATTTTTAGCTCTGATTGCTGTATAAATGTCAATGGTCCCAAAAAAAGTGTCAAAAGTGTCCGATTTGTCCGCCACAATATCGCAGTCCCGATTGAAAATTGCAGATCGCAGCCATTACTAGTAAAAATAAATAATAATAATAAAAATGCCATACATCTATTCTCATAGTTTGTAGATGCGATAATTTTTGCGTAACCCAATCAATATATGCCTATTGCAAATTTATTTACCAAAAATATGTAGAAACATATATACCGACCTAAACTGAGGAAGAAATTCGTTTTTTTACATTTTTTTTGGGGATATGTATTATAGCAAATTATAGCATATTTTTTTTTCAAAATTGTCGCTTTTTTTTTTGTTTATAGCGCAAAAAATAAAAACACAGAGGTGATCAAATACCATCAAAAGAAAGCTCAATTTGTGGGGAAAAAGGACGTCAATTTATTTTGGGTACAACGTTGTACGACCGCGCAATTTTCAGTTAAAGCGTCACAGTACCAAATCGCAAAAAGTGCTCTGTCAGGAAGGGGGTAAATCCTTCCGGGGCTGAAGTGGTTAAACAATGCAAAGCATTTTACCAATTGCACACAACAGAGGGCATGCTTCAAATGGACCATAATGCACCCCCACTGGTGTGAATGGACCCCAAGTGCTTGCAGTTGTGTCAAATACAAAGTTCCTCCTTCCCAATGAATTAATTAGCTTTATAGTGAGTGTAAGGCAGGCCAGACATTATTCTTTTTTTTTCCATTCAACCAGCGTGTTGAATAAAAAAAAAGAGCTGATTCCCCCATCCACACAATCACTCCTGCTGTACTTTTATATTCTGCTGGTGGGGAGCTTGCTCTGCCATCAGAATACAATGATCAGTGCTGCCGGCTATAGCTGGCGGCACTGATCATTTGGGAAAAACCTAAAAGTCGCTGAGTCCCTGCTGAATTGGCCAAATTTCGATCCATGTACGGCCAACTTTAATAACCCCCAACCATAGCTATATATACACCATAGCTAACCAAAAGCAGAGGGGAGCCACAGGGCAATGAGCTGAGGGGGCCCTGTCATTATGTATGGGGTGCCATGACTACTGCAGGCTGCCTGCTGCAATATCAATCCCTGCACTGTTCAGCTAAATTGTAGGAGGAGGAGAACTACGTGCCACAATAAATGTTGTTGATGGCGTCTACTGATAGCAAGCTCCCTGACAAAGGTGTGCGGACAGTAGCTGTGACATCAGTTTAGGCAGCTGGCAGCACAGTCACTGGCTCTTCAGGAATGAAACTGCTACACACACCCACTGAACCCTTTCCTGCACTTTAGCCACAGTGCAGGTAGTGATATCACAGCAGGTGGGACAACAGCAAGCTCTACCACTGGTCCAGACTGACCAGAAGTGCTAATTACTGCAGGAGAGGGTAGTGGATTTGCTGACATTCTCTGTGAAAAGTAGGATCAGCAGTCCTGGATCTGGAGGAGGAGCTCAGGAGCCAGGAGTCTTGCTGAGCAAAATATACCTCTGGAGGAAGCTAGTGGTAACATTGTAAAATATACCTCTGGAGGAAGCTAGCAGTAACATTGTAAAATATACCTCTGGAGGAAGCTAGTGGTAACATTGTAAAATATACCTCTGGAGGAAGCTAGTGGTAACATTGTAAAATATACCCCTTGAGGAAGCTAGCAGTAACATTGTAAAATATACCTCTGGAGGAAGCTAGTGGTAACATTGTAAAATATACCTCTGGAGGAAGCTAGCGGTAACATTGTAAAATATACCTCTTGAGGAAGCTAGCAGTAACATTGTAAAATATACCTCTGGAGGAAGCTAGTGGTAACATTGTAAAATATACCTCTGGAAGAATCTAGTGGTAACATTGACAAGGTTCCATAATCACAACACCTCCCTCCAACCCCATTTTCATTACAGTCCACTCCCTCTCCTAGTCACAGCGACTTCTTGCCACATAAACCCCCTTCCCCCCATACCAACTGACCTTCTCTACACAGTTACAGCATCTCCCACCCACCTCTCTGGCCACTGTGCCTCTCTACCAACTACTTTACTTTACAGATCACAGCACCTCTCTTGCTCCATTATGCTACCTCCAGACTACACATCTTTCTCTCTCCATCTCTCCCCACCCTGTTTCAATACACTGCCTTTGTGCCATGCATCTCTCACCCTCCAGGTCACAGCACCTACCTTCCACTTCATACACCCTAACACCCACTTGCCAACCCTTCCCCTTTCCCTATGGGGTTTGTGTGTGTGTGTGTGTGGGGGGGGTGCAATTTGGTATCTTGGGCACTGGATGGCCTTTTCCCAGCACTGGTGGCAGACGGCGTGGATATGTAAATCGCTGGGCATGTATTCATAGGTATATCATCACCACTGCTGAATGCTGTCGACATTGGGGGCCTGTACTGCAGAGTAAGCAGGTGGGGGAAGGGGGATATCCAGAGGTAATAGAAAGGATTTCAGTTTGGAGTGTTAGCTCTCTATTTTTAGTTTACATAAAATCATAAGTAATGGCAGTGTTTTATTTGTAAAATAATGATTGTGCTGGGGTTTGTATATGTCCCTGAGACTCTGGCTTGCAGAATGGCAATTTCAGTATATTTTATAAGCTGAGTACAAGCAGTACTTGTTTTGTTTAACTATGTGCCTTTAAGCCTCTCCCACTCTTACCCCATTGTGAACCCACCCACAGTTTGCCATGGCACGCTACAAGAGCCACATTACTATTTTACTTAAAAACCACTTCCGGACCGCCGTACGTTGTTTGACGGCGGTACTTTGAAGTGGAATACCGTTGTTATGGTAGCAGATAGCTACCATAACCCCGATATCTATTTTTTCTGCAGGCGATTCCCTGCAAGATAAAAGTGGTCTTAGCGGTGGATTCGCCGCGAGATCACTTTTATCAGCGGCGGGAGAGGTGCCCCCCCCGGCGGAGATGATCGGGTACGTCCCCTCCAGTGTCCATGTGCCGAGTGAGCAGCTGAAGCCGCTCACCCGGCTCCATAACAAGGCTGGCGGAAGCTACGTCACAAGTTGCTTCCGCCCAATGCTCTTAAAGGGGATATTTTTTTTTTTCCCCTGCCATTTTTTTCAAAATTTTTTTTTCTTTTTTTATGCATTTAAGTCTAAAAATGAGATCTGAGGTCTTTTTGACCCCGGATCTCATATTTTGGAGGTCCTGGCATGCTTTTTTCTATTACAAGGAATGTTTACATTTCTTGTAATAGGAAAAAAAGTGATCAAAAATTTTTTTTTTTAAAAAAGAAAGTTGCAAAAATAAAAATTAAAAAGTAAAATAAATAATTAAAAAAAAAAAAAAAATTTAAAGCGCACTGTCCTTGCAAGCTCGCGCGCAGAAGCGAACGCATACGTAAGTCCCGCCCACATATGAAAACGGTGTGCAAACCACACATGTGAGGTATCGCCGCGATCGTTAGAGCGAGAGCAATAATTCTAGCCCTAGACCTCCTCTGTAACGCAAAAATGCTAACCTGTAGAATTTTTTAAACGTCGCCAATGGAGATTTTTATGGTGCAAAGTTTGTCGCCATTCCGCGAGCGGACGCAATTTTGAAGCATAACATGTTGGGTATCATTTTACTCGGCGTAAAATTATCTTTCACAATGTGGAAAAAAATTGACCTAACTTTACTGTTGTCTTATTTTTTAACTAAAAAAACTGAATTTTTAAAAAAAAAATCGCGCTTTGTAAGACCGCTGCGCAAATACGGTGTGACATAAAGTTTTGCAATGGCCACCATTTTATTCTCTAGGGTCTTAGAAAAAAAAATATATAATGTTTGGGGGTTCTAAGTAATTTTATAGCAAAAAAAAATGTTTTTAACTGAAAACCACCAAACTCCAAAAAGAGGCTCGGTCTTAAATTGGTTAAGCTACCCAGAGGCACCCTCTCTCTCCCCCGTCTCTTAACCTATTCTCTCTCATCCCCCCTCTCTTTCTGCCCCCTCTCTCATTCACCCTTACCCCCATCTCTATTTAATTTAATTTGTTTTCATAATGTATTTATTTTAACACAAATTGTTTGTGTTTTCATTTTATTTATTCTCAAAAAAGGCCCACCAAAATCCTCAGTTCCAGGTCCATGATGCTCTTAATCTGGGCCTGTCCTTAAGCAGCCCATAGATGAGTAACTTTTTTTTTTTGTTCAACCAACAGGTTGAATGAAAAAAAGTGACTTTATTCCCCCATCCACATACTTAATATAGATGGGGGAATCCTCCCTGCTGAACTATTGCATTCTGACAGTGGGGAAACTTCCCAACAATCAGAATACACTGATCAGTGCTGCCAGCTATAGCCAGTGGCGCTGATCAAGTGGGGAAAATCTGACAGGCTGGTTGTACAGAAGTCGATCAGTAGATACATTTCTGTACAACCAGTCTGCCCATACGTGGATCAAAATTCATCAGGTCCCTGCTGATCCATGTATGGAGAGCTTTAGTGTATGGGAACATGTTGGGCTATCATTGGAGGTCTGCGATCTTTAAAATGTTAAGCTAAAACAAATCCAACCAAACAGAATAACTGTTCCCTGAAGAATGATTGGCTAGGAGTATTACAAGGTAATCCTATCAGCTTTTACCAAAGTCATCCAAAATTGGCCTTAATGAAGCACAATAATTGCATGTCTACAGGAATGCAAAGTGTGGATTCTCCTTTCATTCCAGCATCGCTCAAAGCTATCTCCCACTAGTTCTCTGAAGATAAGAGCTGTAAGAATAAAGCTCACCAATTATCTCCCTGCGAAACAATGAAACACAATATCTGTCTCAGGGAGGAGATTGCTTTGCTGAAATTATGAAACACATCAGGGGCCCAGTGTGAGTTTCCTCTCATTTGATCAATTGGAAAATGAGTTCATCACCTTGAACTGTTAATTGCACAAAGTGCACTGGGGCGCATATTCATTGCATGTTAAATTGAATCTCCATGGCTGGAGGTAGAATATACCCCACCCTACAGCAAATCATTCTTCTCACAGCAGAATACATGATTGATTGCTCTTTTTCTTTCTTGAAACTGTTATGTGGCATATTAAGTTCTGATGTGCTCAAATGCAAGCATCATTTGTTGTATTTAAATTAGATTATTAATAAAAAGAAAATAAAAAGGCATAATTATTCCAAATATAATATTATTTATTGAATCTTTGATTTCAGCTTTTAAATATTAGAGAAAATTATGGACAGGAGCTCAGAATTTGCCACCTAGGAGAAACTCACTAATGGTGCTACACCTAATACAAGCTGCAAACACACTGCACACCTTTAGGATGCATTGGAGGACAGTTATCAATTCTCTCGCACAGCCAGGCAATGCTAAATGGGAGCAGGGAGACAGATTTGAGAATTATTATAATTAAGCAGCTTCATTCATAAATGTCTCTACTGCTCTAATGTAGTACTGGGACAGAATAAAACCCCATGAAAATCTGTCTCATCTCCAGTGCTAATTCCATCAGAGACATGTACAAACCTGCCACAGTTGGCTGCCCAGGATTACAGGTACAGACATCACAAATACACATACAGCAGGGGCAGCCAGTTCATTGAGGGTGCACGGGCGCCGCCTCCCCTATCCATTGCCACCCCCCCATCCACACGTCCGGCCCCTTTCAGGACACCGGATGCATGGATTCCAATATGGGGTGGGTGGTTTTTTTTTGAAGCACCGGTTAGAGCCAGAGGCTCTAATAGGCTTCAAAATAGGGTGGGTTTGGGGTGCTGAGAATGCGTCCGGGGCCGACCTAGGTGTGTGAGAATGACCAACGAATATTCCCTATTCTCAGTTGCCTCTCTATCAATCAGGAAGCGCAGGTCTGAGACCTGTTTCCCAATTGGCCGAAAGGAGAAGCGTTCTGATTGGCCGCCGAGGAAGCTGCTCACAAGAGCCAGGGAAGATGCCCGTGATTGCCCTGGGGTAAGTGCACCGACCGACCGACCTGACCCGATGGGGGGATTGGCACTGTTTAAACCCCCCCCCCCCCCCCCGAAAAAATTACCACCAGCCGCCACTGACATACAGTATTCATTTTAGCACAGACTTTGCCTATAGCCCACATTCACGGGGGGGTACTTAAGTGTCCACCCATGCGAGGGCTGTTGTTGCCCGTATAGGTATACACAGATGTTCCATGCATTCCCACGTAGGCAGTCCTACTCATGTCAATTGAAATGCAGCGGCTGCTCTTAATAACCACTCGCTGACCGCCTAACTGCAAATATACATTATTAATTTGACATTTAATACCGAGTCTGCAGCTAGCTGGTATCTTTATTTACAGCAGGCTGCCGGCTTTCCGATAAAAGGAGTCCCAGCAGCAGATTTGGTGGGAGAGGTGCCCCCGCCGCTTCCCGGTGTCTTTTGGGTTTACCAGAGACATCGGTAAACCCGGAAGCAATCCGGTCTGATCGGTGGCTGGGCAGGAAGCCATGTAAGGGTAAAGTGGCCCTCATCAGGCTCTATGCCCTTGGAGGACCGGAGCATCACTTCAGCCTCCCGGGCTTAAAGGGCTGATTTTTTTTCTTCTTAAAGTCAAAATTACTTTTTTTTTTTTTTTTCCCTTTTAAAGGTAAATGCAAGATTTGGGGTATTTCTGATCCCAGATCTCTCAATAAAGAGGACCTGTCATGCTTATTTCTATTACAAGGGATGTTTACATTCCTTGTCATAGGAATAAAAGTGATCAAAAAAGAAAAATGAAAGGGACAGTGTAAAAATAAAAAATAAAAAGTAAAATAAATAAGAAAGAAAAAATTTAAAGCGCCCCAGTCCTCTGAGCTCGCGCATGGAAGCGAACACATACGTAAGTCGCGCCCGCACATGTAAACAGTGTTCAAAACACACATGTGAGGTATCGCCGCGATTGTTAGAGTAAGAGAAATAATTCAAGCACAAGACCTCCTCTGTAACTCTAAACAGAAAAGCTGTAAACATTTTTAAAGTGTCACCTATGGAGATTTTTAAGTACAGTCGTTTGTCGCCATTCCACGATCCTGTGTAATTTTAAAGCATGACATGAAAGGTATCTATTTACTTGGCATAACATCATCTTTCACATTATAAAAAAAATGGACTAACCTTATTGTTTTGTTTTTTTTTTCAAATTCATTAAAGTGTATTTTTTCCCAAAAAAATATGTTTGAAAGACCACTGTGCGAATACAGTGTGACATAAAATATTGCAACGACCGTCATTTTATTCTTTAGGGTCTCCGCTAAAAAAAAAAAATGATGTATTGATTGGGGGTTCTAAGTAATTTTCTATCAAAAAATACAGATTTTTACTTGTAAACAGCAAATGTCAGAAAAAGGCCTGGTCTTGATGTGACAGCCATGTGGGTGTGCAGGCTTGACTGCAAACAGCGTTCAGACTGTGAATCTACACATCTACGGCTGACAAATTGGGAGCAGCAGCTGTGTCTGTTGACATGAATAGGACTGTCTGCATTCCCATGCAGGCAAACACAGCCCTCGCACAGGTGTACGCTTAAGTATGCCTGTGTGGATGAGTCCATAGGCATCTTAATTTGCATATAGAGTTATCGTTAATTTGCTTGATAAATGTCTGTCCTTGTCTCTGTATTCTGCATACTGGAAGATACCCCCATAGTAATATTGGTTATACCACTGTATATTTTTCTGGCTTTTTGAATGTAATGGTTTAAGTAAGAATCAATGTTTGACTTTTATTCAGCTTCTCTGTCCTTAGAGAGGACCTGGATCCAAGATTGAAGCATGTAAAATTGACCCCTGGGAAAGGAATCCTGATTGTCATCAGATGTCAGCCATTACATAGATAAAATAACTGCACATATTTTGTGATGTTAGCTCTTGGGTCAAAGAGAAAGAGAACTTCTTTACAGTAAATTTTTAGGATGTGCTAAAAATTGTATCAGCCCCTCAACCTCTTTATACATGAAGATGGATGCCCCCCAATGCTTCATTACTTACTTCCAGCAATGAGCTTGGTCATCTAAGCTGTGTGCAACCTAGGCAGTAAAAATTGAGTCCCATAGACTTGATGGGATGTACCTGTATAGCAGGAGCAATGACCCATTCACATTTATGAACATTGGTGCACAGGCGTGTCCCGGCACTAGGTTCTTACCATCCACTGTACAGGTGCTGGTCATATAATTAGAATATCATCAAAAAGTTGATTTATTTCACTAATTCCATTCAAAAATTGAAACTTGTATATTATATTCATTCATTACACACAGACTGATATATTTCAAATGTTTATTTCTTTTAATTTTGATGATTATAACTGACGACTAAGGAAAATCCCAAATTCAGTATCTCAGAAAATTAGAATATTGTGAAAAGGTTCAATATTGAAGACATCTGGTGCCACATTCTGATCAGCTAATTAACTCAAAACACCTGCAAAGGCCTTTAAATGGTCTCTCTGTCTAGTTCTGTAGGCTACACAATCATGGGGAAGACTGCTGACTTGACAGTTGTCCAAAAGACGACCATTGACACAAAAGGTCATTGCAAAAGAGGCTGGCTGTTCACAGAGCTCTGTGTCCAAGCACATTAATAGAGAGGCGAAGGGAAGGAAAAGATGTGGTAGAAAAAAGTGTACAAGTAATAGGGATAACCGCACCCTGGAGAGGATTGTGAAACAAAACCCATTCAAAAATGTGGGGGAGATTCACAAAGAGTGGACTGCAGCTGGAGTCAGTGCTTCAAGAACCACTATGCACAGACGTATGCAAGACATGGGTTTCAGCTGTCGCATTCCTTGTGTCAAGCCACTCTTGAACAACGGACAGCATCAGAAGTGTCTCGTCTGGGCTAAAGACAAAAAGGACTGGACTGTGGCTGAGTGGTCCAAAGTTATGTTCTCTGATGAAAGTAAATTTTGCATTTCCTTTGGAAATCAGGGTCCCAGAGACTGGAGGAAGAGAGTAGATGCACACAATCCACGTTGCTTGAGGTCCAGTGTAAAGTTTCCACAGTCAGTGATGGTTTGGGGTGCCATGTCATCTGCTGGTGTTGGTCCACTATGTTTTCTGAGGTCCAATTTCAACGCAGCCGTATACCAGGAAGTTTCAGAGCACTTCATGCTTCCTGCTGCTGACCAACTTTATGGATATGCAGATTTCATTTTCCAACAGGACTTGGCACCTGCACACAGTGCCAAAGCTACCAGTATCTGGTTTAAGGACTATGGTATCCCTGTTCTTAATTGGCCAGCAAACTCGCCAGACCTTAACCCCATAGAAAATCTATGGGGTATTGTGAAGAGGAAGATGCGATATGTCAGACTCAACAATGCAGAAGAGCTGAAGGCCACTATCAGAGCAACCTGGGCTCTCATAACACCTGAGCAGTGCCACAGACTGATCGACTCCATGCCACTCCGCATTGCTGCAGTAATTCAGGCAAAAGGAGCCCCAACTAAGTATTGAGTGCTGTACATGCTCATACTTTTCATGTTCATACTTTTCAGTTGGCCAAGATTTCTAAAAATCCTTTCTTTGTATTGGTCTTAAGTAATATTATAATTTTCTGAGATACTGAATTTGGGATTTTCCTTAGTTGTCAGTTACAATGATCAAAATTAAACGAAATAAACATTTGAAATATATCAGTCTGTGTGTAATGAATGAATATAATATACAAGTTTCACCTTTTGAATGGAATTAGTAAAATAAATCAACTTTTTGATAATATTCTAATTATATGACCAGCACCTGTATATAGTGACACCATAGAATGATTCTTTTGAAACTGACAGGAACACATAAAAAAGCTGCAATCTATGCCACTACTACTGATCTCAGAGCGCAGACCGGAGTGTTGGGGGGAGGGGGGCTGTCCCCCTGTCAGAACACAGCAGCTCAGTGGGGCTGATCGCTGTACTAATGAAGGATTATTAGTACAGTGGTTCCTGGCAGGTTTTTTTCGTTCAACCCTGATAGCTTGTAATACTACTAGGCTGAGTATGCCTGAATCCTATTAAAGTGGTTGTCAACTCTTGACAACCACTTTAAACTACAGGTAAGCCTGTAATCAGGCTTACCTGTAGCTTCCCTGTATATCTCCTAAACCTGTACGGTTTAGGAGATATACGCTATACTGGCATGTGCCAACGTCATTAGGCACATGCGCAATGAAGAAACCTGCCCCGTGCCGTCTCTTCACTGAAAGCGTGAGGTCACGCGACTCCGGCCAGTCACAGCGCCAGAATTCGCAGCCTTGGAAGGAAGAGGGGCGAAGATGGACGCTTCCTTCTGTGGGGACAGCCCAGACGTCGATGGCAGGTAAGTGGCACATAATAGGCTAGTATGCAATGCATACTAGCCTATTATGCTTCTACATTGCAGGTGATAAAGAGGAAGTAAACCCATCAGAGTTTACATCAAGGTTTACTTCCTCTTTAATTAACAACAAGCATCATGGAAGCGCTTATACTAGAGGTGACACAACTGGGTTTGGGTCAGAGCAGACTTGCCAAACTTTATTAAGGTTTGGGTGCAAAATTCGGAACCCCAATGAAGACAATGGGGACAAATGTTAAAAAACAGTGATGGCCATTTTCTGGGGTAATAGGCAAGTTATTTTTAAACAAATGACAAGGGGTAATGGGCACTGCCATGGTTAACATATACCAAAGAAAACATTTTTAGAAAAATTCCATTTGATTTGGAGCAGCAATTTTAGTAATGCTTAAAGTGAAACTTAAAACTGCAAAACTTCAGTAATTAACATCCAGGGAGGACACCCTGACCCTGCCTGTGAAGTAGTGCATCTGAGCAATATATACAACATATCACAGAAAACTGACATTTACAAAGAAAAAGTTTGTATACTGCCAGAAAATGACAGCACTCAGCTGCATTGTTTTGTAAACAAAATGGCCGGAAAATCCCTTCATCTATACCAGACCCTTATCCTAAAAAAGGTTCTGTCATAGATGCTAACTGGGACCCCCTACAAAAAAAAGTGAAACATCATGGGGTTTCCCCCCATTTCATACCAAGCCCTTTAGATTTGGTATACATTTTAAGCAAAAAAAGAAAAGTGAGGTTCTGTCAAAAATCCATACTAGACCTCTATCTGAGCCAACCCTTTTAAACCATACCAGGCTGCATGCCCTCAACATGGAGGCTACCTTGGCAAAGCACCTTGCCCCCATGTTGATGAGGACAAGGGTCTCTTCCGCACAACCCTGGCCCAGTGGTTGTGGGGGTCTGCAGGTGGTGGGATAGCCGGAAATACCTCTGTAACAAAAAGGGGCCCCCAGATACAGATACAACCCCCCTCATGTGAATGAGGAAGGGGTACTTAGCCTTCCTCATTCACATAAAAATGTATGGCATTAATTAAAACACATATAGTTTTTGATAAGTCATTTATTAATTTAAAAAATGTCCCAAGATGCACATCACTTTTTAGTCACATCATCCAGCAAAGTAGATCCACATCAATCATGATGCTCACTGACCTGCTGAAAGACACTTTTAGTAGCAAATTTGCAAGGCAAGTCTCTAGCTCAAAGTTGCATTGGTGAGTCTACAGCAAGAGCTCTGCAAGTCTACAGCATGAAAATTCAGCCATAGTGCCCCCTGTAGTGGGATGACTATTGCACAACATAACTGAACCAGAACTTGCAGTAGATTTGCAGAATGTTTGCAAAGAAAGTTGATCTGAAGTCATGAAATGTGGACTTGCTGCAATTGTTCAACAAAGTTGTGAAGCCTGGCAAGTCTAGAAATAGCTTAGTCAATTTCAAACTTGCAGGACAATTGCTTGCTATCTTGGCTAGTACCGTGTATATAAATATCCAATGATAGTTTCCACATTCAAGCCATGATTATCTTCTTTCCTGTGTGCTGCTCCACCCGAAACCGAAAAATCACAAATATAAAAAAAATAGCCTCCACACTAAAAAAAAACCCCAAAAAAAGCCCCATATAATATCCAATGTTCGATATATTTATCTGTAACCAGTTCCGGACTGCCCACCACATATATACTGCAGTAGGGTAGATCGGCTGCGCAAAACCACGTACAGCCATCGCGACCCGCCGATCGTTCTCTGCAGAGACTGATCAGCAGTCTGCCTATGTAAACAAGGGAAACTACTGATCTGTCAGGGAGAAACAGAGAGATCTTCTGTTTTAGCTAAGCTGAAACACAATCTCTCTTTTTCCCCAGTGTGACACTCCCCCTCCCCTGGGACACATTTAACCCCTTGATCGCCCCAGGTGTTAACCCCTTCCCTGCCAGTGTCATTTATACAGTAATCAGTGCATTTGTTTAGCACTGATCACTGTATTGGTGTCTCTGGTCCCCAAAAAGTGTCACATAGTGTCCGATTTGTCTGCCGCAATGTCGCAATGCCGCTAAAAATCGCTGACTGTCACCATTACTAGTAAAATATATAAAAAGTCCCTAAATCTATCCCCTATTTTGTAGACGCTATAACTTTTGCAATAGTAGAATGGTAGCTGGACTTTGGTGCTGCTTACTTAATAAATGGTAAATCCCTGTGCATAAAATGAATATGGTCAAAATGGGTGTGAGGTAAAAAGCAGCGCCAATGTCAAGCTACCATTCTACTATCTCACTTATTCCCCCTACTAGGAGGAATCTCACTGGAGGGCAGCAGCTTATACATTGGGATTTAGATTACCCCAGATAGCCCTAAGCGCAGTACCCACTTCTTTTATATTGCTATAACTTTTGCGCAATCCAATCAATGTACTATTATTGGGATTTTTTACCAAAAATATGCTGCAGAATACATATTGGCCTAAATTGATAAAAAAAAAATCATATTGGGAATGTTGTATAGCAGAAAGTAAAAAAACAGAAACTTGTATCATACTTACCGTAATTTTCTTCTCCTGGTGCCTATCCATGGCAGCATTCCTGTGACAATCTCCGCCTTGGGTGGGATGATACATATTAAAAGATTTATTTGAGAAAAGGATTCGACGTAGGCAAATGCTGGCCTGGTTAGCCTGCGTGCCACTTTCTACAGAAGAGAAAGCTGCCGGTTCTACTCTGTAATGTCTCCTAAACGCATGTTGAGGTGATCATGATGATACCATTTAGATTGTCTTGATGAATAAGTTTGCTCTGACTGTCCAAGGAGCAGAAAACGAGTGGGTGGCATACAGCCCAATTGAAGAGGGGTTCTAGGCCCCTAGACCTGTACACATTTTCAAACAATTTGATTATCCATGGAACTATTGTACTAGAGCAGTGATCTGCAATCTATCCCCAGCTGCCACAGAACCACATGTCCCATGCGGTATTGTAAAGCTCTGATATTCACAGACATGACTAAACATGATGGATACTGCAGTTCCGGAATGGCCGGAGGGCCTCTGTTCTAAATTATGCTTCTCTGTCCCTGTTTTTTTTTTTTTTTGGAGTAATTACAAATAGGTTAGATGAAAAGTCTGAAGGGAGTTGTGGCTTGCAAATAGTATCTTAGTACAGAAGTAATGTCTTTGTGAAGAAGATCGAAATTGTATCTCAAAAGATCAGCAGGGCCCAAGGCTCGGAGATAGTAGAGGAAGAGGAGAACTTAGTGATGAATCCATGTCCCGTTTTAAGTCCAAACTTATCCAAGCGCAAAAAGAAAATAATATTATTGTCTTCTAATCCCAGAGCCTGAAGCTCTGATATTCTCCAGCCCGAATCCATCGCCACAAAGACAAATCGTTTCCAAGTGAGATTCCACAAGGATGCTGAATCAGATGGGGCAGAAGGCTGTTTGGATAAGGTTTCCAGAGCAATAGAGAAGTCCCAAGTGGGAAAGATTTGTTATAACAGGTGGTCTTATCTTCTTGATTGCCTTGAAGAATTTGATCATTAAAGGATCTTTGGCCCGTGTCTTGTTGTCATAGCAGAGATTGCCACCAGCTGTACCCTTAAAGTGCTTAATCCTAATCCTAAATCATGGCCTGCTTGCAACCATTAAGGAAGTCAAGGAGTTGGGAGGAAGAGGGTACATCAGGACTAATCAGGACCTCTCATATGTATTGTTTGTTGAAAGCTCTTGTGGTTTGAGCAAAGTGGAAACAACTCTAGAGGAACATCCTAATAATTAAAGCCCCTGTTTTAAGATCCTAATGGGAAGGCTCATTCTGTGAGGATTCTGAGGGGTGTGATGCCTTGAACCAGAAGAAAGGGTATCAGAGGAATATTTACTGGAGGCTAAATTTACTCCGAACCTTATCATACATATTGTTCGTTGAAGGCTTCTGTGCTCTGAGCAGGGGTAAAACAACTCTAGAGGAACATCCTAATGATTAAAGCCTCTGTTTTAAGATCCTAATGTAAGGGTTCAATCTGTGAGGATTCTGATGGGTGTGATGCCTTGAGCCAGAAGAAAGGGTATCAGAGGAATATTTACCGGAGGCCCTAGGGAATCATGGGTTTTCCTGCAAATATGGCAGGGCTGTTATCACCGTTATTGTTTTGTTTTTTTTTTTGTTTTTTTTAAGATATATTTATTGAGTTTATAAGAAACACAGAAAATACAGTTACAGTAACTGGGTGCAACATCACCCGCCTATGTCCCACAGGTCTCAGCATATAAAGAGGACATTCTCACTTCACTCTGTATAATGGTTGTATAATGGAGCCTAAATCAAATAATACTGTTTACATAAACATCAGTTAATTAGACAACAAAGCTATCATTAGAGTTGAGCGAACCCGGACTGTAAAGTACAAAAAAAGTCCGGGTTCGGGTCCGGGGTTCTGGTAATTTTAATGAAAAATTTTAAAAATGCTGTAAAAAAGCCCAGGAAGGTCCTAGAGGTCTGCAAAAAGAAGGAAAAAGTAATTTTAATGGTCTTGGGGCCTGGGCTTGGGCCTGAAAAAAACATGAAATGTCAGGCCCAAGCGAGTTGAGATTACTATCGAAACAACAGATTAATTGACTACAAATACATTTGTCATAATAAACTAAATCCGAGGTAATATGTTGGTAATATGTCTCACTTCACTCTTACAGGAGAAATATACGACTCTGGACACCCTGTATCCGCCCACTACAACGTGGGTCAATGACATTGACATAAAAGACACAAAGAATATTTGAGTTATTTATATAGAATTTTTTTTGTTTTTTTTTTTGTTTTGTT
>BLSH010384660.1:204548-221349 GCA_018402905.1 Glandirana rugosa | reverse complement strand
ATGTTTGACAGTTTCATTTAAAGTGATACACACATTTTAAAAAGAAGTGTGAATAAAAGATGTTCACTGATTTCCGGTTTGATTTAAAGTGACACACAGACTTGAAATACTTGTGCAGAAGAGATGTTCACTGATTTCCGGTTTGATTTAAAGTGATACACACATTTTGCAGAACAGTGATATGGGTACTCCCGACTTATTTATACTTTTTTGACACAGTTTGAAGATGATTTTAGAACAGTTCTATGGCCTCTAATGTTAATTTATACTTTTCAGACCCATTTTGAAGATGATCTCCATTTTTGCATTTTTTAAGTTTTTATTTTTTAAAAAATATTTAAAGTTATTTTCCTGTCCCCATTTCTTTGTAGGTCACTTGTCCCACCCTTACCCACATTTCCTTCCTTTTGCAGACCTCTAGGACCTTCCAGGACTATTTTACAACACTTTTTGTACCTAAAAGTCCCGGTCTCCATTGATTTCAATGGGGTTCGGGGTTCGGGACAAAGTTCGGGTTCTGTCCGGACCCGGACCCGGACTTTGTCCCGAAGTTCTGCAGAACCAGCAGAACCCGGACTTCTAGAAGTTCGCTCAACTCTAGCTATCATACCATAGGGAGAGGTATGCAAAATCCATAGATATAAGGAAGGCCTCATCAAGTACTTGTTGGAACCAAAGTGAGCGGCTGGACACCCACGTGTGCCATATTTTGTCAAAGAGATGAGGTTTCTTCCAAAGTTCAAAAGTGAGCTTATATAAGGGCAAATTATCATTTACCAGTCTGATCCAGGTGTCTAGCGTCAGACGGGTGGATCCTTTCCAAGATAGAAGAATATTTTTTTTAGCATAAAAATATAATATACGTAGCAAACGCTTCACATGTGCAGAGGCAGTCAACTCACCAAAGACACCTAGCAAGCTGTTTTTGGGGTGTAGTATATTGGGTAGTTCCAGAGCATTACACAAGAACGATCCCAGTTCCAACCAGAACCTGTAGACTATGGCACTGGACCAAAAGTAGTGAATGAAATCGGCTTCCCCTCCACAGCCCCTGAAGCATGTACATGTGAGTCGCAGGCCCATTTTACACATCCTAGAAGGGGTGAGGTGGCTTTCATGGAATACTTTTATTTGGATAATTTTATCTTCCTCTATGTCTATATTTAAATTAGTCCAGCAAGACTGAGCAGCAGCAAACCTAGGATTAGAATCTGTCATCATAGCGGAGTAATACTCCGATATCAGTGTCCGGTCTTCTCAGCATTTGCTCCAAAGGAGGTAAACACAATGGGGAAGAAACAGTACCAAATTGGGCCTTAAGGGTGTGTCTTAGCTGGAAGTAAAAAAATATGAAGGAGGGAGGTAAATTAAAGTCTGTTAATTGTGCAAAGGGTTTCAGGTCTTTCTCATCATACAAATGGTTAAGGTATTTAACCTCTTTAGAAATCCATCTCTGAGGATCAGGGATAGTGAGAATTTCATATAGCATATATATATATATACATATATATATAGTTCATGCATGAAAGCACACATATATTTCCATGTCTATGCACTTCCATGCAAGGCACATGCCTGAACAGTGAGAGATGCAGGCTGTTGTCGCTTGGCTGTGATCTCTCTACATCCGGGAGCTGTGAGGCACACTGTGGGCCCTCCCCTTCCCTCTCCTCCATGGCTGGGGGTACGGGCAAACCCTTTGCTGTACATCAGCGCCATGCCCCAGTGTCGTAACATGGCGTTGGCTAGAGCTGACGTTATGGTATCGGTGCTGTGTGTAGTACCAGCGGCGCTTATACGAGGGAGACATTTGGTGCCAATTGCCAGGTGGAACTCACCTGTGCGATGACGCCCTCCCTCCCACTTTCGCCAACGTGGCGCTGGCGGTCCCTCTATGTACACAGTGGAGTACATATACTCCCTCTCTGAGGCATGGCAACTCCTTTTTGTCTTGGTGGACCTGGGCACACTTACTATATTTGTCCTGCAACACTCTTTTCCCACAATATGAAGGTAAATTAATTGTCAGTTTGACTTAGGTGTTTAGTTTCCTTCACCATACTTTCCTCATTTTTTTGAGCTTTTGACAACATTTTCTCCAATGTAATGATAATAACCCACCAGGGTTGGACCCCATTGCTTGTTACTTTCCACCCCTCACATATATCTTTTGCATAGATCTGCACTAGTGTTGTTCCACTTGCATACTAGAAATCCATAAGCATACTGCTTCAGTGACACTTTAATGCATACACATATAATTATTTTACAGACACTTGAGATGATGTATGTCACTATCCTTTGGATCACTTGGTATGGAACACACTCCCAGCCACAATCCAGACTTTTGGAGCTCCTCCAGCACTGTGTTGCCATTTTGCTCCACCTCAGCTCCCATGCTAGACGATGGTCTCAGTCTGCTACGGCACCTGCTTCCACTCTCCATCATCCACAGTATACTGTAAGTATGGGTGGATGTTACAACATTTCCCCTCTCATACCTTTTACTGATTTTCACTTATGGCTCAATTGTATACCCCATAGATATGTTTCACGCTACGACCCGGCCACAAAACGCGTTAAGACCAAGACACCATCATTATGCGTCAAAATCTCAACACAACATTGTATCTATACTACCAAGTTCATGCAGTTACACCAATCACCAGTTCTTTAGTATGAGTAATTTTCAATGGATATACTGTTATTATATATCAACAAAGCCCATACGGGCACATGTAAATGTGGAATATTGTGGCTATATGTATGCATGTGCATATATGTAACTGATTTTAAGATACTGCCCTTATGTGTATATACATGAATTTAATCATTATTTATGGATGAATGTAATGGTAAAACAACAAGTTTTATTAAACATTCTTTGTCATACTGCTGACCCACTGCAGTCCCAACCCCTTCTCTTCCATTTGTTATAAATAGGGATGGAGGTATCCTTGACCATTTGTTCAGAGACCTCATTTAAAGTCCCACCCCATGTCTCTTCTACTTCTTTAGCAATGACCTTTTGTGACTTGTACCCTCCTTGTGGAGGATGTCATTGACTGTCTTCGGGACAACTGTCAAGTCTGCAGTCTTCCCCATGATTATGTAACCTACTGAATGAGCTCGAGAGATGATTTGAAGGCTCAGGAAATCTTTACATGTGTTTTCAGTATTTTAGCTGATTAGAGTGTGACACCAAGGGGTTGATTTACTAGAGCTTGAAAGTGCAAAATTTGGTGCAGCTCCACACAGAAACCAGCTTCAAGGTTTTATTATCAAAGCTTGATTGAACAAGCTGAGGTTAGAAGCTGATTGGCTAGCATGCACAGCTGCACCGGTTTTTGCACTCTCCAGCTTTAGTAAATCAACCCCCATGAGTCTACTATATTGAACTTTTTCACAATATTCAGTATTCTAATTCTAATCTGTGGGGTATTGTCACGAGGAAACTAAGATACTCCAGACCCAACAATGCAGACGAGCTGAAGGCCGCTATCAAAGCAATCTGGGCTTCCATAACACCTCAGCAGTGCCACAGGCTGATCGTCTCCATGCCACGCTGCATTGATGCAGTAATTCATGGAAAAGGAGCCCCAACCAAGTATTGAGTGCAAACTTTACTCTACATAGACATACTTTTCAGTAAGCCAACATCACTGTATTAAAAATTCTTTTTTTTATTCTTCTACTGTAATATTCTGATTTTCTGAGATACTGAATTTTGGGTTTTCACTAGCTGTAAGCCATAATCATCACAATTAAAAGAAAGAAATGCTTGAAATATATCATTCTCTGTGTAGTACATCTATATAAAATATATGAGTTTAAATTTTTAATTGAATGAAATAAATTAACTTTTGAACGATATTCAAATTTTTTGAGATACACCTGTAGATATCTAACAGGCAATGCTTTAAAATTGCATATGCCCGTGGAATGTCCAATGTTTAATATACTATTGTCTGTACCATTATTTGTATACAAAAAAAAAAAAAACTACAGTACCAAAAAATCTCCATAAGTGGTACCTTAAAAGCCTTTACACATTACCAGTTTAGAGTTACGCAGGAGGTCTGGCATTAGAATTATTGCTCTCATTCTGACATTTGTGATGACACATCAAATGTGTGGTTCGATCTTCATTTGCACGTGGACCTACACGCATGTTCGCATTTCCATGTGACCATGGGGGAACAGGGGTGCTTTTAAAAAAAAATATTGTAATATTTGTTTTATTTACATTTATTTTTTTCACAATGTCCCTTTAATTTTTTTTTTTTTTTTTATTGAACTTTATTGCTATCACAACATCCCATATGAAAGCATGGGCAGTGATAGGTCCGAGTTATGGGGAGATCTTGGATCTAATAACTCTGCCCTTCAAAGCAGCAGCTCAAACCAAGATCAGTTTGATTGGCTGCATTACAAGCCGGTATTGGCTTGTAAACTGACAAACTGTAACTGGAAGTGATGAAGCCCTCATCATTTCTGGTGAAATCAGAGGAGGGGAAGGAACTTCCGTTCCTTCAACTCTTCATAGTGCATCCGATGCGATCGGTCCTATCAGTCCCAGGCTTCTCGGTGGGACAGGGGAGCCCGGAAAAGGTGTCAGGCCGCGGCGGGAGGGGGGACCCACTTCTGATGTTTGTAAAAGTGATTTTTGCAGCTGTGTAGCCGCTTGGATCAGTTTTAGCTTTTGCAGAAATGCCTGCTGGAAACAATGACAATAGGATATCACTGCTACCGTCCAAGACCATACAGGTATGTCCTAAGGACAGGAAGTTGTTTTGAACAGTAGAGTGATATGTAAGGAGACATATATATCAGAATAGATAATTACATCTATAAATAAGGTTGCTTACCTCTCTGTGTAATAGGCCCTAGCATAGGATTTGTTTCCATTCTATAACTGGTGATCAGAGGAGGGCACCTCTAAAAACAGCAGTCAAGATGGCGCCATTCATTTTCTGAAAATAAATATAAACCCAATTACTAAAATTTCACATAATCTTTAAAGGGGTTGTAAACTCAGAAGGTTGTTTTATCTTAATACATTCTATGCATTAAGATAAAAACCCTTCTGTGTGTAGCAGCCACTCTCAGCCCCTCCTAATACTTACAGGAGCCTCATCTCTATACAGCAATGTCTATGAGTCCCTCTGCCGTCCAGATTGGCTGAAACACAGTAGTGACGCCATTGGCTCCCGTTCCTGTCAATCAAAGTCAGCTAGCTGATCAGGAGAGAGAGGGGGCAGGCCGGACCACTCCGTGTCTGAATGGACACACAGAGCTGCAGCTCGGCTTGGTTGCCCCCATAGCTGACTGTGGGGGCCCTCGACAGGAGGGAAGGGCCAGGAGCAGCAAAGAGAGACCCGAGAAGAGGAGGATCTGGGCTGCCTTGTGCAAAACCAACTGCACAGATCAGGTAAGTATAATATGTTTGTTATTTTTAAAAAAATGGAAACAAGACTTTACAATCACTTTAAATCCAAAACCAAAAATGTATTATATATCAGCTTACCAATCATTAGATGTGGTGGCTGCATTTGTCTTTTCCCCTCTGTTTTCACCTGGTGATCTTGATAGTAACACACCTCTAATATTAGTGAGACCCCACTTTGGAGGAATGAGCACAGGATACAGCAGACAGCAGCATTGTCAGTCTAGGGGGGATGGGAGCTTAAAATGTAATGCAGATTTGAATTCAAATAATAAGTTGAAGTTAAACTCCAGCTAACACTTAATAATCAGCTACAGCAATTTTGTTTTCCTTTTGGGATAAAGGTTTTACTTAAATAAATAAAAGCTGATCATTTAACCACCACTGCCAGTGGTAATTGGATTGTCTCACCCATGTAACCTGATATATTCTGCTGGAGAGCTTGAACTTCTGAAAAACAGCAGAGTTGCTGGGTGAATCACGAGATGAAAATTGAAGAAAGAAAGCCTAAAAAAGGAAACAAATACGCCCATTATATCTAATAATCTGCAAGTTGCAATATAATAAATATTTGCTTTTGGGTTTAACTGCTTTAAGACCACCCCATGCAGATATACTGCAGCAGGGTGGCCAATCTGCACTGGATCATGTCCCTAGTACGTGATCCGTGCTTCCGAGTAGGTTGCGTGCTGTGGCACAGTACAAGCCGGTCAGCGGGTCCCAGCTAATGATTGATGGCTGGGATCTGCTGATTGGCTTGTTGAATTACAGAACAGTGCCCAGTGTGGAAAAACCACACTGAGCACTGTACACAGAGAAGAGATCCTTCTGCGATTTTTTTTTTAGGAAAAGATTGCTTAATAAAAGCAGCACATAACACACATTCCACCTTGTTAGGCACACAGTTAACTCTTTGATTGCCTTAGATCTTAACCCCTTCACAGCCAGGGTCTTTAGTACAGTGACAGTGTGTAGTATTAGCACTGATCACTGTATTATTGTCACTATTGATGTCCGTGTCAGTTAGTGTACCTCCCTGCCAGCATCAGCTAGTGTCAGATTGACCTCTATAAGCCGCTGATAGTTGCTGTTACTAGTATAAGAAAAAAAAGGTGGGGTTGGATTGGGGGTAGTGATTGGATAGGGGGGTAGCTGGGTGGATTGGAGGGCACTGGGGTAGATTGGGGGGCAGTGGGGTGTACAGAGGTTAGTGGTGATCAGTGAGGGATGAATATCTGTCTCTTACATTCTGGGTGATGTGCGGCTCTCCCTCTGCTGAGACCTCCATGTCTGGCCTCCTCTCAGATATTCAGGGGAGGGAGATCAGGGGTCCTTTAGCGGTTGGCAGTCTGTCCAGAGAGATGCCTGCTGGTTTTGGGCACCTTCATCCATAGAATGTAAGGTCTTGGTGCACTATTCCTTCCACTGAAACCCTTACACCAATGTGCCCTCCTCCCTCACCTTACACAGCAGGGCAAGAGCTGGGGGCAGCAAACGTCTGAATGAGGCAAGTTTTTGTCAGTTTTGCAGCCAATGACACAGGTGGGGGCAGTTTTGCAGCCAGTGACACTGGTGGGGGCAGTTTTGCAGCCAATAACACAGGTGGGGGCAGTTTTGCAGCCAGTGACACAGGTGAGGGCAGTTTTGCAGCCAGTGACACAGGTGAGGGCAGTTTTGCAGCCAGTGACACTGGTGGGGGCAGTTTTGCAGCCAATAACACAGGTGAGGGCAGTTTTGCAGCCAGTGACACAGGTGAGGGCAGTTTTGCAGCCAGTGACACAAGTGGAGCACTTTTGCAGCCAGTGACACAGGTGGGGGCAGTTTTGCAGCCAACAACACAGGTGGGGGTAGTTTTGCAGAGAACCCCCCCGAAGTCGGGACAAGTCCCACACTTACCCCATCTAATAGGCAGGATTGTTGCACAGTTCAGCATGCGGAGAAGAAGGCTGAGAGTCTGCAGAGATTTGGCATACGAAGAAGCGGCTGTGTCCCCCTTCGTCGGGTAGTCAGGGTCTCTGTGGAGCGGGAGTCACTTCTGCCGCCACAGTGACCCGCCCCCGGTCACCGTATCCAATCACATTGAGTCACAGGCTCAGGGCAGCCAATCAGACTGTGTGTTTGCGCCTGTTCAGCGCACACACATAGACTTTAATGTCAGGTGATAGCCAAGGAGCCGAAAAAAAAAAAGAAAGTCAATGTACTGGTGCCACCTGTAGGGGGTCTGGGCTAATTTATTTATTTATTTTTTTCAGTTGGCCCTCATACACCAGCTGCCGCTGCTTGCAGAGCACTTGAGGCACAAGTTCTAGTTGACACTTTTCCAATTTGTAGGAAATTTGCATGGCAAGCAAAGTTGTGGTGGTGAGTCTACAGCAAGAGCTCTGTAAGTCTACAGCATGAAAATTCAGCCACAGTGCCCCCTGTGGTGGGATGACTATTGCACAACATAACTGAACCAGAACTTGCAGCAGACTCACAGAATGTTTGCAAAGAAAGTTGATCTGGAATCATGCAATGCAGACTTGCTGCAATTGTGCAATAAACGTGTGAAGCCTGGCAAGTCTAGCAATAGCTTAGCAAGTCATTTTCAAACTTGCAGAACAATTGCTTGTTATCTGGACTTTTACTTACTGGCATCAATTTACTAAAATGATAGAGAGAGTTCACTTAGCAAAGTGAATTTGAAAAATAAGGTGAACCTGTGTTCACTTTGAATACCAAATCACATTCCAGGGAAATAAAGAAAAACTCTAACTATTACTAAAATTTGACTGGATATTCAAATTTAGCACAATTCACTCTATTTACTAAATTTAATTTTACTACATGAACAGCTTCTGCCACAATGTGTTTGTGAGCAAGTTTCAGCTTCAATAATTCTGGTATGTTCCGGTGCTTTTTTGGTACGTTCTGGTGTGTTTTTGATACGTTCTGGTGCATTACAGTACAGTTCAGTGCAGAAAATTGCAGCATATTCTACTTTTTTTTTCTGGAACTGGAATGCACTGAAACTGACCGCACTGGTGTGAACTATGCTATTGAAAACCATATAACCTACTTTCCATGCGTTTTTGAAAAATAAAAATAATGCACTGGACCGCATGTGGTGTGAACTGACCCTCAAGTTGCTCTTGCTTCCCTACAGACTTCTATGGGAGTGAGAAGAAGTTCTGATATAAATAAAACCCCTTTGAAAAAAAGTAATAAATATATAATATTTCTTTTAATCTTGAACACAATAATACAAAAGAAAATAATATACGGTATGAGCATGCTGTACGTTCATTGTAGGTTTTGAACCCTGTACATAACTGCACAGTCCATTGATGTATAGCAGTTCATAAATCTGGTCTTTTGTGCAGAATTAACCTAATCAGCCGGTTTGCTGTCTAACTCATGGTCTAATTTGCAGTGCTGGAGGCCCAATGAAATACCAAGACTTGCCCACGGTGACATACAAGTGTGTGATTCTGTCATCCAAGTTCATTTCTTACAAAGGTCACATAATCTCTTGTGATATTCCCTGTATGTCAGTAACCTTCTGCCAATATAGTTCACAATATTTCATAAGAACATTAAGTAATCAGATCTTTTACTGGGTGAGAAATGACTAGATGTATCCTAATGTGGGCTATCTAAACAATGTGGAACCAGACATAGGGGTTGATTTACTAAAGCTGGAGAGTGCAAAAACTGGTGTAGCTTTGCATGCTAGCCAATCAGCTTCTAACTTCAGCTTGTTCAATCAAGCTTTGACAATAAAACCTGGACGCTGATTGGTTTCTGTGTGGAGTTGCACCACATTTTGCACTTTCAAGCTTTAGTAAACCAACCCCATAGTGTAGATAACTAGACAGAGATTGATACATCAATAGAAAGACCTGTCACCCTGCTCAGCCTGGAATCCATCTCTCAGACACTCAGAGACATTCCATGAACTTTGTTTTTTTGTTTTATTGAGGGTATTGAGCTTGGATGGGGTAAGGGGATATGGGATGCCCAGTAGAATTTGTAGAACATTGCTTGGGACCACTATATACACTCCTGTATATACACTCCAGTCTTCACTCCAGCACAACTCTTGCTTCAGACTGTTTCTCCTCAACATCTCCAGCACTACTCTTGTTGCAGACTATCACTCCACAGCTCCTCCAGCATTTCTCTTGCTTGAGCTCCCAGGATCAGCTAGCATATAATTGGTTAGACCTGACACTATCAGCCAGGCCTCAGTGGATTGCCCTTTGTAGGCAGGGACCCCGGGCCCCTATAGTGTAGAGAAAGTTCAGATGCTAGCTGTCCCACATGTGGCTACTGATCAAAGGCAGCCCTCTTCAGGCCCTGCCAGCCCTTCTGGCTGCAGCTGCCCAACTCCACTGCCCACGACACCAAAGTCCTCTCTCCTGGTTCTGCACCCATATCTGACTGCACGCTCCCCATAGGCGTGCACACATAAGGTGGCACATGTGCCTGGGCACCCTAATCACCCTGTACTGTGCAGATTCCCCCTGCTCCCTGGCTGCAGAGAAAGGGACTGGCGAATCTCTGTCCTCAGTCTCTTTCTCTGTCTCTGTTTAGACCCCTGATATTTCACCAAAGCCCACCAGCAGGGCTCCTAAATAAAATTGTAAAAAAAAATATATATATAATATTGTAAAAGATAATAAAAAAACAAAATTGTAAATAAAGATACAATAAAAATAAACTACTGACACCGTCCTCTTCTCTTCTGACATATATACACACACACACACACACACTCATGTTTGTGCTTTGTGTTGCACCCCTTAATGCAATAGGCTGCTGCGCACACCTATGACACTCCCAGTCCTCTCAGGCCTGCCTCCCCAGTCCTCTCAACTGTGGCTTTGTTCACCAGCCCTCCTGGCTGCACCCAGTGGTTCCTCTCCCTGGAGACTTTTAGTAGTGCTCTCTCCCGCTGTCCTTTCCTTGCTCTCTTTTGTGCCTCCGGTCCAGGACCTTCCCACATGTTCTTGGAAGTGGTCCTGACTGCACCCAAGCCCAGGTCCAAGGTCTCCCCCCTCCCCAGACTGGGGGGCTCCCTCAGGCCCCCCAACAACCTCTGCACACTCTCACTCCAGCTCCTCCTTCCAACAACCCCTCTCCAGCTGGGCTGACCCTGGGTATTTAAGGAGGCCTGCCCCCTGCCAATTCAGGTTGGGGATTGGTCATGTCTCCTGAAATTACCAGAAGCTTCTGGAAAGAAGTGGATGGTCCTGATGACATCACCTGTGAGTCACCTAGCCCTACCCCGAGCCACTCCCTGCCCAGAATGAAAACAAACAGGCTTAGCCACCAGCTAGGCCCACCTAAATTTTCCTACTCTCACAGAAAAATCTAACCTCTAGCACCTACCTACTTATAGGGTGCTACAGATAGATAGATAGACATATAGATAAATAGATAGATAGATAGATAGATAGATAGATAGATAGATAGATAGATAGATAGATAGATAGATAGATAGATATACAATATTACCAAAAGTATTGGTAATGGCATCCCAGTCTTAGTTGGTAGGGTTCAATATCGAGTTGGCTCACCCTTTGCAGCTATAACAGCTTCAACTCTTCTGGGAAGGCTGTCCACAAGGTTTAGGAGTGTGTCTATGGGAATGTTTGACCATTCTTCCAGAAGCGCATTTATGAGGTCAGGCACTGATGTGGATGAGAAGGCCTGGCTCGCAGTCTCCACTCTGATTCCTCCCAAAGTTGTTCTGTCTGGTTGAGGTCAGGTCTCTGTGCAGGCCAGTGAAGTTCATCCACCCCAAACTCACTCATTCATGTCTTTATAGACCTTGTCTGTGCACTGGTGTGTAGTCATGTTGGAACAAGAAGGGACCATCCCCAAACTGTTCCCACAAAGTTAGGAGCATGAAATGGTCCAAAATGTTGGTATTCCTTCACTGGAACTATGGGGCCAAGCCCAAACCCTGAAAAACAACCCCACACCATAATCCCCCCTCCACCAAATGATTTGGACCAGTGCACAAAGAAAGGTCTAAAAAGACATGGATGAGCGAGTTTTGGGTGGAGGAACTGGACTCGCCTGCATAGGCGGAGTCCTGACCTCAACTGGATAGAACACCTTTGGGATGAATTAGAGCGGAGACTGTGAGTGAGGCCTTCTTGTCCAACATCAGTGCCTGACCTCACAAATGCTCTTCTGGAAGAATGGTCAAACATTCCCATACACACTCCTAAAACATGTGGACAGCCTTTCCAGAAGAGTTGAAGTTGTTATAGCTGTTATAGCTGCAAAGGGTGGGCCAACTTTTGGTAATATAGTGTAGATAGATAGATAGATAGATAGATAGATAGATAGATAGATAGATAGATAGATAGATAGATATAACAGTAATCAAGACTGTAGGTATAGAGTGAACAGACCGTGCAGCTATGGAGACCATGTATTGTCTGACTGTACATTATATATATTTAACTTTGACCACTGTCAGTGACCTATTGATGGCATTTGCAATGAGAAGGCAACTAAATGCATCAACAGACTATAATACAAGGTACAAGGCCGGTAAGTACATAACCCTTTACCCATTTTCACAGTAAATCAAAAACCATGGATGTTTCCCAGCTGTTTAAAAATAAATGCAAGTAATTTGTAAGTGTCGTTCTTTGTACATAATCCTGCCTCTATAATGTTCTTTCATTCTGGGGTCACATGGGCATGGCTTTAACCTCCCTGGCGGTAATCCCGAGTGTGGCTCGGGGTGGAATTTCAGTACCAAGAGCGGTAACCCCGAGCCACACTCGGGATTGCATCGCTGGATACAAGCAATGTTACTCACCTTGTCCCCTGGATCCAGCGATGTCCCCTGCGGGCTGTGTCCCCCCCCCCCCCCCCCCCATGCCTCTGTGTGCCGGGCTCCGTTCCCTGAGAGCGTCGCATGGCACGGGGACGGAGACCGGCAGCAAATTCAAAAAGTAAAAACACACAGTAAACATACAGTACACTGTAAGATTACATTACTGTATAAAATCATTTCACATCTCCTTTCTCCCTAGGAGTTTGCCCACTGCCCTGCATGCACTTTTATATTATATATGTCATTCTTTCTGCCTGGAAACTTGAGAATGTCCATGGCAATCAAAAAGTGTCCCTTTACGTCAAAAGTGGTTTTTGATCAGCTAGAAAACAGCGATAGTAAATAAAAATCATTTGCAGAATTGAGTGATACTGATTTTTGCGGAAATTTATCATCAGAAACTGAAAGTGACAACAGCGACAATTCTGCAACTGAGCAAATTTCAGTGTTTTTTATTTAATTACATTATTGAATACATTTTATTACTATTTTGTTATTATTTTTGATAATTATTTTTAGTTATTTATTACATTATAATTTATGATTTCATGTTTCAAACATTATCATACCCGGGATGTCTACTAGACTCTTGTTTGGACAGATTTAAGTGAGTTATTCCTAAGAATTACAGGCCTACAATAGGCGGGAGGGAGAGTCCCGGAAGTGAGTCTCTCGTGCAACATCACTGGATCAAGATGGGGCTCACGTAGGTATAAGGGGGGCTGAGAGGGGCTGATGCACACAGAAGGTTTTTAATCTTAATGCATAGAATCCATTAAGTTAAAAAAACCTCTGCCTTTACAACCACTTTAAGAAATGAATGAAGTGCAGATCACAGACCCCGGATGTCTTATTAAAGAGAACTTGTCACAACATTTTATCACATAGGAAACTTTTGGTCCTCTATGTGATATAGGTAAAGTTTTAATGAAAACAAGTAAAAAAAAAAAAAATAAAGTTACAACTCACCAACTCCCCTCCTCCCCCCCCAAAAAAATTGAGCACACCTCACAAATGTCATGGGTGCCTATGTATGGAAACGTCACATGCACTGCATGCCTTACATATTATACTTCAGAGTGAAAGCAATGATTTACGGTTAACTCTAAACGGATGACCTGTAGAGTCTTTTAAAGCATCGCCTATGGAAAATTTAGAATACCAAAGTTTGTTGCCGCTACATGACGTTATGGGGTTGATTTACTAAAGCTTGAAAGTGCAAAATTTGGTGCAGCTCCACACAGAAACCAATCAGCTGCAAGGTTTTATTGTCAAAGCTTGATTGAACAAGCTGAAGTTAGAAGCTGATTGGCTACCATGCATAGCTGCACCAGTTTTTGCACTCTCCAGCTTTAGTAAATCAACCCCTATATGTTGGTTATCTGTTTACTCATCTTTTAAACATAACCACTTGCCCTCCAGAAGATTTACCCCCCCCCCTTCATGACCAGGCATTTTTTTGCGATACAGCACTGCGTTACTTTAACTGACAATTGCGCAGTCGTGCAATGCTGTACCCAAATAAAATATATGTCCTTTTTTTCCCACAAACAGAGCTTTCTTTTGGTGGTATTTGATCACCTATGAGGTTTTTATTTTTTGTGCTATAAATAAAAAAAAGAAAGACAGTTTTGAAAAAAAAAAACAATATAATTTACTTTCTGCTGTAAAACACATCCAATAAAAAAATAGAAAAAAATCAAATTTGTTCATATATTTAGGCGTATATGTATTCTTCTACATATTTTTTGGTAAATAAAATCCCAATAATCTATATAGATTGGTTTGCACAAAAGTTATAGGGGTTGATTTACTGGAGAGTGCAAAGTCTGGTGCAGCTCTGCATAAAACCAATCAGCTTCCAGGTTTTATTGCTAAAGCTTAATTGAACAAGCTGAAGTTAGGAGCTGATTGGCTACCATGCACAGCTGCACCAGATTCTGAGCGCTCCAGTTTTAGTAAATCCACCCCATAGTGTCTACATACTATGAGATTTTTTTTTCTACTAGTAATAACGGTGATCAGCAACTTATAGTGGGACTGTGATATTGTGGCAGACAAATCAGACACTAACTGACACGTTTGACACTTTATGGGGACCAGTACCAACAATACAGTGATCGGTGCTAAAAATATGCACTGTCACTGCACTGACACTGGCCGGGAAGGGGTTAACAGGGGCGATCAAAGGGTTAACTGTGTGCCTAGCTGGTGTTTTCTTACTGTGGGGGAGTACTAGTGCTTGTAAGGCATTGAAGCATGTTCCTGCTTTTGCAGAGACACAGGATCCATGCTTTCTGTACTGACAGATCGGTGATCTGCCTCGTTTACATAGGCAGACCACCGTTCTCCATCTGTAACGAAGATACCCGCCGATCAGCTCCCGGTGTATATCATCACAATGAGAGCAGGCCACCGGCAGCACGCATACAGACCCGGAAGTGTCGGATCATGTACTATCTAGATAACTTGCCATAAATTTGTGGCAGTGTTGAATTGTAAGTCTGTTAATTTGCTGCACATTTTCACTGTAAGTTGTACACTTGCAGAGCACTTGAAGCACAAATTTTAGTTGCCACTTTTCCAATTTGTAGCAAATTTGCCTGGCAAGTCTCTAGCAAGAGCAAAGTTGCAGTGGTGAGTCTACAGCAAGAGCTCTGCAAGTCTACAGAATGAAAACTCAGCCACAGTGCTCCCTGTGGTGGGATGACTATTGCACAACATAACTGAACCAGAACTTGCAGCAGACTTGCACAATGTTTGCAAAAAGAAAGTTGATCTGGAGTCATGCAATGCAGACTTGCTTCAATTGTGCAACACATCTGTGAAGCCTGGCAAGTCTAGCAATAGCTTAGCAAGTCATTTTCAAACTTGCAGCACAATTGCTTGCTATCTGCGTAGGTACGTGATCCGGCGCAGCCATGCCACTTTGCCGCCATATATCAAAATTATACGGTCGGCAAGTGGTTAACTAAAAAATGGGTAATATATTGTTCTTGTGTACCCTAAAATGAACTAAAATGCGTGCTTTATAAACCACTTTATCCACTGTTTTATTTTCCAGGGTCTCTGCTTTTAGAGAATATATAACTTAAAATGATTTTCCAAACATGTGTGCAGTAAAACACATAACAGCTCTGGCAGCAAAATGGTTATGCTGATTCAAAAATGTTTCTTTTTTTTCTGCACATTTAGCTTTATTTAGTAAGAGTGCAGAAAGCGGTGACAAACAGATTTTGGAACTTTATAGCTGCCAACCAGACTATATTGTCGTGCAAGGTGAAGATAGTTGAGCGATAGAAAGTAGAATTTACTGGACAGACACTTCCATCGCTAGTGCCATTGCTGATGGCATATTGCTACAACCTCCCCCATAATGCACAGATATTTTACATTTATGTCACTCGGATATGATTAGCATAATATTCACATTGTTTAACACTTTCTATTTTTACATCCCGTTGCCTGCATTAAAAGCCTTTAGACATCACAGTGGCTAGTTTCACAGCATAAGCAGAGCCTAAATGGACAATGCGGCTGTAAAGAACAGAGAAACGCACAATCATTGTTAAAACTCTTTTCTCAAATACAAAAGACTTCAATATGTGCCAGAGATCCCCTAAGGTTAGAATTTTCTCGCTCAATGTCAGCCATTCCAAGGAAATGAATGCAAAGTCCAAATATTCCTAACAAGTCAGGTAATGACAAAGCAGAAGGATTGCTGAGTTATGGTGGCTAATGAGCCGCAACCGGTCATTTCAAAACTCCAACTTTACAAGAGAACCCTGTAATGTCACCTTAATGTAGTGTTTTGTAATTATAGTTTTTTTTTTTTTTCAAGCTGAAGTCTTTGCCTCGGGCTCTTTCAGCATGTATTCTGCGGCACAGGGAAAGTTTTATCATCGCACTGAAGGTTTAAGGTTTAACAAACCTATTATATTTTTTCCTCTATAAATATGTCATGACCAAGGTCTTAGATCTCATCAGAAAAGAATTCTCGCAGGTACAAAATCCTCATCTTGCTGCCTGGTGTGGGCAAAAACAAAAATCCCGTCTTCAAAGATGTGATACGATATTCTTGTACAGCCAGAGCATTGGGCAATGGGAGATTTAATGGCAACTACATTTTAATTTTTGCTACATGAAAAGAAGAAAAAAAAAAACCTCTGGTGGTGTGACCAATATAGTTATAGTCAGATGAATAGATCAGTTTAGGATTCACAGTTGCTAGCACCTACGTATAATTTGCTTTATCCCTTAGTGCTGATTTGGTGGTTTTTAGATTAGACGGATCGTTGACACTTAGGATTTGACTAGATAAGTAGACTGATATTGATATAACCAGTGTGGTGGTCTCCAAAAAAAAAAAGAAGAAAAGTACATCGTTTTTAATTTTACATCAACGGTAATTTAGAGGGTAACGGGTTACGAGACCGACATGTTCTTATAGCATAGTGTAGAAACTTCTGCCCTAAAAACAAAAACGGGTGTGGTCCGTCGTTCTACTCCTAAAA
>BLSH010384660.1:167603-199610 GCA_018402905.1 Glandirana rugosa | reverse complement strand
TGAGGGCATTCCCAAATGACACCGGGGCTCAGTGGAAGCAGAAGGCGAAGGCAGAGGAGGAGGAGGAGGAAGAGGCCACCAACGCAGCTGTGCCACCGCCAGCACCTCAGAAGGCAGGGTAAGCATGGCCAAAATGTGGCAAAGCTTTGTCAGCAGCCCGCCACAACAAACAGCACCACCAGCCGATAGACAACGTCTTAGCAGGAGGCAGCATTTCAGCAACTTGGTGCAAGAGTATGTGTGCACACGACTACACGTACTGACTGATGGGTCTGCCCCATTCAACTTCTGGGTCTCCAAATTGGCCACATGGCCTGAGCTTGCCGTTTATGCCTTGGAGGTGCTGGCCTGCCCTACAGCCAGTGTATTGTCGGAACGTGTGTTTAGCACGGCAGGGGGGGCGTTATCACAGACAAGCGCAGCTGCCTGTCCACAGCCAACGTGGACAAGCTAACCTTTATTAAAATGAACCAGGCATGGATCCCACAAGACTTGTCTGTACCTTGTGCAGAATAAACATTTAGACCGAACTCACACAGCCATTCGTATACTTGTTTGTTTGAATAGGCCTCAATATTTTGGGGGCTACCCCAATTATAAACAAACAAAAAAACACAGTGTTGGCTACCTCCTCCTCGACCACCGCCACTTCCACCTACACTGCCATGGTCACATCCACCCCCCCTTCCCATTTTTTTTTATTTGATTTTAATTTATTTTCCCTATCCCCATTTTTTTGTAGGGCACTTGCCCTACTCATACCCCCATTTTACTTCCTTTTGCAGCCCTCTAGCACTTGCCAGGACTTTGTTACAGCCATTTTTGTACCTAAAAGTTTGAGTCCCCATTGACTTTAATGGGGTTTGGGGTCCGGGATAAAGTTCGGGCAACGTTCGGTGCCGAACCCGGACTTTTCCCCTAAGTTCGTTCGGACCCTCCGAACCCGAACGTCCAGGTGTTCGCTCATCTCTAGTCATAACTCATAAATCCAAGCCACTTCTTCAGTTGTAATGAAAACAATATGAAAGAAGTTAGTGAACTGCACAACAAAGCCAAAATAAAGTACAAAAATCAAGAGCTAGGAGAGATTCAGGTCATAGCTTCCATTTGATTTTGAGGGACAGTCCCTGGTTTGGAAGTCCATCTGTCCCTCTTTCCTCCTGATTTGTCCCTCACTTTGGTCTGATCTATATAGTTGTATATAAAATGTACTTTTTATCTTTAAAATAGTGTTTCCCAGTGCTAAACTTTTTACCCAATTTATAAATTGCTGTAAAATTTGTAAATCTCAAAAACCAGTATAAAGGAATAGTAGTGGTTAAAAATAGCACTTGTGGGTTTACCTAATATATATATTTTTTAATTCTCCTTTAACCTCCTTGGCGGTATGATTATGTCAGATTTTTGCATCTCAAAGTGGTACATTGTTTCGCAAAGAAATTTGGCGTTTTATATTTTAGACCTATAATTCGTAGGAATAACTCACTTAAATCTGTCCAAACAAGAGTCTAGTAGACATCCCGGGTATGATAAAGTTTGAAACAACGAAATCATAAATTATAATATAAAAAATAACTATAAATAATTATCAAAAATAATAATATAATAATAATAAAATGTTCAATAATGTAATCAAGTCAAAAACACAGAAATTTGCTAAGTTGCCGAATTGTCGCCGTCACTTTCAGTGTCTGATGATGAATTTCCCCACAAATCAGTATCGCTCAATTCTGCAAGTGATTCTTATTTACTATCGCTGTTTTCTAGCGCTGGTCAAAAAAAAAACACTTTTTGACGTAAAGGGACGCTTTTTGGATGCCATGGACATTCTCAAGTTTCCAGGCAGAAAGAATGGCATATATAATATAAAAGTGCATGCAGGGCACTGGACAAAGCACTAGGGACAAAGGGGATGTCAAATGATTTGATACAGTAACGTAATCCTACAGATTACAATGTACTGTATGTGTTATGTTTTTCACTTTTTGAATTTGCTGCCGGGCTCCACCCCCATGCGACACAACGCTTGCAGGGAACAGAGCCTGGAACCCAGAGGCATTGGGCGGATTCCGCCGGAGGATACAGTGGGGGGACATCACAGGATCCTGGGGACAAGGTAAGTAACTTTGCCTGGATCCTGGGGACAAGGTAAGTAACTTTGCCTGGATCCTGTGATGCGATCCTGAGTGTGGCTCGGGGGTACCGCTTTTGGTAGTGAAAACTCACCCCGAGCCACACTCGGGAATACCGCTAAGGAGACTACGGAGAACATAGTTTTCCTAATAGGTGCCCCTCATTCCCATCTCAAAAAGTTGGGAAATATGCCAGGTGGTAGATACCAAAACTCTGACCCAGTAAGAAGTAGAAGGAAAAAACATGACTTAGGAGCAATATAGTAGATCAGAAGACTAGTAGTAGTTAGTCAAATATAAATAGTCTTGTTCTGGTGATGTTTCACAACACATCTCTGTGACCTTTTCAGTTCTATTGCATTTAGGAAAAATATCCCATCATTTATAGGCACACAACTCAATCCAGCCCCCAATTGTTGCTGTTCTAATGAGTGTCGAGGACATAGCTCAACGTTTACAATATAGCAGCATGAGTTATACGACTCACAAACAGACCAAAATTTCCCAGCTCATTTACCAGCTAGTCTACAAAAAATAAATTGACCCTGCATTATCCTCTGTTTTTAATATGAATTGGTTAATTGTTAGACACGGTTCATTTGTTTTTTTTTTTGTTTTTTTGCTGGCTAGCTGTTAAGTGTGGCGGGAATTTTTTTGTCTGTTTGTGATGTGCATTGCCCTTCCATGTGGACCTTACTGCAAAAGCTACTTATAAACTGTGGTGGTTTCTATTCTATAGCTTGTTTACTGGATTTGGTGTGGGCACACACTGGATGCTTTCAGCTGCCATTGTGCTCTTGCCGGGCATCCAATGTGTCCCTGTGCCTTTAAGGAGGAGTCCGTTTCCTCCTTGCAAACCTGTTCTCAATTTATCCACTGCTATATATGCTCCAGCTTGGAGACTGTCAAAAATGGAGTTAGGGCTACAGTATACAAAGGAACCTTGGCGTAGGCACTGCGGTTTCCACATACATTTGCAAATTTGTGCAAATAAACCCTAACAAAAATTTAACATGAATTGTTAGACAGGGTCAATTTGTTTTTCTTTTTTTTGCAGGCTGGCTGGTAAATGTGCTGGGAAATTGTTGTCTGTTTGTGATGTGCATTGCCCCTCCATGTGCACCTTACTGCAAAGTCTATTTGGGGTGATTGCCATCTTTTTATATAGATTGTTTGATGAGTTACTGATGGCTCATTGTTACATAGTTACATAGTTGGTAAGGTTAAATAAAGACAATAGTCCATCCAGTTCAACCTGTGTAGGTTCACGTGTGTCAGTGTCTATAATTATTTCTCATATCCCTGTATGTTGTGTTCTTTGAGATGCACATCCAAGAGTCTCTTAAAAATATCCATACTCCCCACTGCCACCCCCAATTGTGGAAGAGAGTTCGTTCCATGTCCTTATTGCTCTGACAGTGAAAAACCCTCTGCGCAATTTAAGGTTAAACCGCTTCTCCTCCAGTCTCATTGTGTGGCCCCATGTCCTCTTACACTCCTTGAGACTGAATATTTTTTGCCTATGCTGGGATCACCATTGAGGTATTTGTAAATTGCTATCATATCTCCTCTCAAGTGTCGTTTCTCCAGCGAGCATAAATTTAGTTCTTGCGGTAGTTCCACGTAATTGAGGTCCTCCAGTCCCCTTATTAGTTTTGCTGCCCTTCTTTGGACTTTTTCCAGCTCCAGCACATCCCTTCTGAGGACCGGTGACCAGAACTGGACAGAGTACTCCAGATGTGGTTTAACCAGAGTTTTATAAAGAGGTAAGATTATCATTTTATCTCTGGAATATATCCCTTTTTTATGCATGCTAATATTCTGCAGGCTTTGGTAGCTGAAGCTTTGCATTTCTTGCTATTGCTCAATCTGTCATCCACTATGACCACCAGATCTTTCTCCATCCTTGATTCTTCCCCTAGTGAGTAGCTTGCATTCATGTTTTTTGCTCCCAAGTGCATTACGTCACATTTCTCCACATTAAACTTAATTTGCCATGTATTTGCCCGTGACATTATTTTGTTCAAGTATTTCTGTAAAATTTCTATATCCTGATGTGAAGTTACTCTCCTGCTAATTTTGTGTCATCCGCAAAAGCTTAGATTGAGCTATTTCCCATCCTCTATATCATTTATGAATAAATTTAATCGAATTTGTCCCAAGACAGAACCTTGGGGTACACCACTCACCACTTACCAATCTGAGTACATGTTATTTATCACTACCCTTTGGACACACCCCGTAACCATGTTTTTACCCAAGAACAAACCTTATGGTCCATGCCTGCAGACCTCAGCTTGTAAATTAAGTGTTTATGGGGGACTGTATCAAATTCCTTTGCAAAATCCAGGTACACCACATCCACAGGCCTTCCCCTGTCCAGATGGCAGCCCACTTCCTTGTACAATGTTAGCATTGTGTCATGAATGGTATCAGTGAATGGGATTCATAACAGTTCATGACACCATGATGTTGGGTGAAGATGACTAAGTTACTTGTAGGGCTATAAATGCTAGGGTATATTCTTGATAATGATTTGTACTGAGGAAGCCCTTGGAACAGTGTTGGAACCTCTTCAGAACAAATACAATTAAATGTGATTTACTACTACTAGCTATCCCATGACTTAGATAAATGAAATCCTTCACAGACAAAATCAGCGAACACAAACCCGGGATAAACAGAAAATAGAGGACAGATAAAAATAAAGCCAAATCATGTATCAGCAAGCTTTGGGGGATAGGAGAATTCTTTAAACAGCCCCTAAAACAAAGCACACCAGAGGAGAAAGATAGACATACAAAGTATAGGAAGCAATAAAAAAAGGTCAAGCAAAGGTAATGTGCTAACCCTTAGCACAGCTGTAAGGGACACAAACAAGACCCTGGATCAAACCCAATCATATTGTTATAATAGATAGGCGATAACTCTGTAAGTACATTGAGATACATTTTGCAGCTACAGATTTTTCAACCTTATATCAGTTGTGTCAGCTGATTAAGCGCTAAGAATGATTGATTGCTTATAAAATAATTCATTACACGCTGTCAGACACAAGGAGATCTCTTTCTTATATGGCTACATCATACTTTGTTCTGGGAAAGGTATTTCATCACAGATCATTTCATGTGATCTATAAAGTGAAGACAGATCACTAGAATACAATCTTCAATTCTTTTCAACAAACACTAGGATGAAGTTGAATAAGTATATACTGTAGATTTAAAACTCAATTCACATGAGTTATGCACTTTTTTTTTTATAATGTGTCTTTTTCTCAATATAGTCTAATTATGACCTCTAACTGAAAATAGAAAACGTACACCACAAAGCCAACCAAATGTGAAAGTGTCTTTGGTGCCCTATTGTCCACGTAACCAGAGTAGGTAAAATGAAATATGTGCATAAATCAACAGTACCTTTAGTGATCTGCGTGTCCATTTTATGTACTCTTTCTGGTATAGTTATGAAAGTATCTAAACACATAACAGGATAGTGACCATGGTTACTACAAACATGGATTTCAGCTAAACAGTGGTGCTGTTAATGATAAAAAGACAGAACTTTTATCAAGGTGACATGCAAAAACCTTGTTGTCCACTTGTCACCTTGTCAAAGAGAGCCGCGATGCCCTTGAAACATCGGTGTTACCTTTGTTGCTGATATGGGAATTCAGTAAACTCAACTCTTTGCCTGGATTTACAGTTTGACATGCTGTCCCTTTCTAACTATAGTAGCCACTAGCAGTAATCATTGAGTTCTTCTGACCAGAAAGGTTCCCCACATCCCCCCTCCCCTCCGCTGGCAGGACACAGTACAGCTACAGAAGGCATTGCCCTATTAACACTGACTGTGTGGATGGAGGAATTAAGCAATTTTTTTCCTGCACCCCATGGTTGCAGGAAAGAAAATCAAATAATCTATGGCCTGCCTTACCGCTGACAGGGGTTCTAACCTTTTCAAACTCTTTCAAAAACTATAACTACGCCTCTGTCGGATCATCCCTGCCTGCTATATCTGCTTCTTGCTTTTGTTACCAACCCCGGCTTGGATTTATGACTATGTCTCTGCCTCCTGATTTGGTACCCTACCGCAAGCACGTTACTGACTTCTGCCTGTTCCTGACATTGCAACTGATCCTGATTCTGCACCTGTCTGCCTGGCTCCCGCTGAACAAGGCTTGTGACCAGACTCTACACCACCACTTGAAGAACTCCTGTGTCTCCAAGCTACAGCTCACTCCTACAGCTTACAGGCACCTGCACCCTTCCACTGCCATAGCAGTCCCTACCAGGGGTGCTTGGCTGGGAATTGTGCAAGAGGCCACCCTCATCATTTCGATTTTCACAGTTAGTGACCCTAATACTTTGTTTCTAGTGAGTAACTTTTGTTACCCACTAAATAACAAAAATAACAGCACTATTATAAATGATTATTATAAATGATTATATGATATTGTGGCATTGTTGGCTATTGTATCTTAATTATATGTTTGTACAGATCATTGTACTCTCACGCTCCTGAAGAAACACATTCACCTGTGAAACATGTAGAAGAATATTGGATCCCCATAATAGTTTCCATTCTGAAAACCAAGACTGACTCATATGAAAGACACATATTCCCATTGGAATAGGATGGTATTAAAGTGGTATTAAACCTTTGTTTTTTTTTTCTTAAAATAACAAACATGTCATACTTACTTGCTCTGTGCAATGCTTTTGTACCTCGCCAGCGCTTCAGGCCCCTCCTCTTCAGTGGGTGCCCCCACAGAATGCCCCTTTCCATGGGGGCACCGTGCATGCTTGCTTCTGAGCCCCACCCCTGCGTCCATTGACACTGACAGTGGCACTCGGCCCTGTCCCCCTGCTCCCCATCACAGCATTTGCAATGGCTCCCCCTGCTATTAATCTGCTCAATGAGGAGTGAGACAGTAGCGGGAGTTAGGACCGCAGTATACAAAGGAACCCTGGTGTAGGCACTGCGGCTTCCACATATATTGATAAATGTGTGCAAATAAACTCTCTGTTTTTCACATGAATTGTTGGACAGGGTCAACTTTTTTTGCAGGTTGGCTGGTAAGTTTGCTGGGAAATGTTTGTCTGTAGAATGCATTAAGGTAAAAAACATTAAGGCTTTAGAACCACTTTAAATACTGATTAAGAGGACCCTCATAAAAAGAGGATTTGATAATAATTGTTTTTATTATTTTTTAATTAAATCAGTATATGACATTTTATTAGGTGATATTCTTTAATAAAGAAACACACGTTTTAATGGAAAACTCATGTGTACCTCAAAAGTCCATCTACATTTTACCACTAGTACTTTTGACTTACCGTATGTTGGATGTGGTATCCTGTCACTATATCCATCCATCATTACATAATATATGAACCTTTATATTTGCCTAATAGTTAAAAGGGACATTCCTCATTTCTAATGCATTCCTTTCTATGAAGGAAAACATGGAATTAGGGCTTTGCAAACTGAATGACTTTCCCATTATTGTAATGGCATTATCCTTTTCTGTATAAGGCTGTTCACACTTTCAAAGTGTCCACTATGTGCAATATTAACCGTTCACATTCCTTCTCTATAGGAAGATTTGCTACAGATGTCTGCAGTTACACAGTTATGCCATAGAAACTGGCAAAATCTGAGTAATTCCATTAAGGTAAAATAGATATACCAAGAAGTTTAGTAAATAAAAAGCAATAATGATGAGAAAAATATCAACCAACAACCTGTAATGTTACATGTTTGATTGATATGACTGTAGTAGACTGAAAAAATAATTGGTGGTTTAAGATTGTAATTATATTCAGTTGGGGCACACGGCTGATCCACTGGAGACCACGCATGTACTACAATCCCACAGGCTATTACCTGCTCCTTGGGACTTTGAATTGCCCTTAAGTTTATCTCTTAACCGCAGTATATGTGGCAAGTTATGCCCTAAATACCCCTTCGCAACATATATCGGTTGTCCTGTTGGCGGGACGCATGGTCTCCAGTGCGGCTAAATGTGCCGTTGTCATTACCCAGCTGTCATGCTCCCGGTGTCCCCCATGTTCGCCGTGGGGGGATAGCCCTCGGGCAGGCTCTATGGCCTTTGGATCTGTGGTAACCTGCACCATAGATCCCTTCCTACTCTCCTGAAGAAACGGATACCCGTGAAACCGGTAGAGTTTTGTAGGAATCTGCAGGGATCTCCAACTGGCCTCTGACTCCATCAGAGCACCACAAGCTAAGCCTCTATCACACAGAGGGGCTAAATTGTGTTTGTTTTTAAGGATATGTATTATTGTCTTTGCAAAAAAAAATGTTGTGTCTACTCACATTGTGTAACTCCAAATAAATTGTTACTTTTTTAATACAAACCTGTGTGTAAATCCTTGGGTGTCGGAATAGTCCATGCTTCAGTTATTCTGGTGGCCTGTTACTAGGACAGTCCATACCATTCCACATTTATTCAGTCAATTTGGATGATGGCACCCATTGCCTAGCTTTATTAATTACCATTTAAGGCTCTTTCTATTGCTATGTACTGTGACATACTGAAGCAGAGCATGATCCCCTCCCTTTGGAGGCTGGGCAGCAGGACAGTATTCCAACATAATGATTTCCAAGATGACCACTGTCTTGCTAAAGAAGCTGAGGGTAGAGGTGATGGACTGGCCAAGCATGTCTCCAGATCTAAACCCTATTGAGCATCTGTGGGGCATCCTCAAACAGAAGGTGGAGGAGCGCAAGGTCTCTAACATCCACCAGCTCTGTGATGTTGTCATGGAGGATTTGAAGAGGACTCCAGTGGCAACCTGTGAAGCTCTGGTGAACTCCATGCCCAAGAAGGTTAAGGCAGTGCTGGAAAATAATGGCGGCCACACAAAATATTGACACTTTGGGCCCAATTTGAACATTTTCACTTAGGGGTGTACTCACTTTTGTTGCCAGCGGTTTAGACATTAATGGCTATGTGTTGAGTTATTTTGAGGGGACAGCAAATTTACACTGTTATACAAGCTGTACACTCACTACTACATTGTAGCAAAGTGTAATTTCTTCAGTGTTGTCACATGAAAAGGTATAATAAAATATTTACAAAAATGTGAGGGGTGTACTCACTTTTGTGAGATACTGTATATGCTCCCACACTGGACACACCCACCGGCAGGTCCTTGCACCACTTTGTAATCTATAGTGATCATGTGACCTGCATTTCTGAAGCCAAATAAAGCAATAGAGGCAAGTCATGATGGGCTTACATTTATCTATGTAAAAATGTTTTTATGAGTGCCAAGGTTCGCAACTACCTTAAAACCTGCACTCGCTCTAGCATTTCGCATATGAGGAGATAGCGTTTATGTAATATCTAGATTGCAAGCTAGTTAATGTTTCCAAAAGTACAACAGCGACTCATGTATAAAGATATGAATAGATATAGTGGAAAACTAGTCAAATGGTATGCATTAGAAACTATTTGCATAATTCAGCTAACAAGTCAGCCAGCCATAAGACACAAACAACCTCATAAGAAGGCAGGCTTCATTAGTTTGGGTACAGCCATCAGAATATTATAGTTATAGTGGTGGCCGGGGTAGTGGTAGGAAACGCTCCTTAAATATAAATTTTAATTTCCGCTTGAAAGAAATCGATTTTCTTTTAAACAGCCCATTAATATTCCTCATGCATAAACATGCAGTCAGATAGTAAAGTGATGTATCCCCTCGTATGCATCTGAATACCACCACTCTTGAAAAATAAATACATTTATTCTTTTTTGTTTTATTTTTACTTGTAGGAAGTATATTTTAAGAAAACTTAACGTTTTTAAAGTTTCAAATAACTCTCCCCTGCTTTCCACCACCCCCTTGTCCGCCTCGCTATGATCCTGGCAGATCCATCTTATAGTTGCCACAGGGAAGTCTCCTGAAATTATTTGAACACACACAATGACAAATTCAATGTGTTCCTATGGAGTGTCCATCCACTGTTGTGTCACACAATAGTCTACCTCCTTAAAGAAAAGAGATGGAATTTTGTGAGCACAAGCACAGAAGACGTTGGAACCAACTTGGAGAGTTCCCAGCAGTATCTGGCTGTGCAGTTTCATATGGACCATACTGCATGTGGATTGTGGACATTTAAGTTTCAGACCTAAGAGGTAAATAGGGGATGGGGTTAATTAAAGGATGATTAGACTTATTAAAAAAAAAAGCAACCTGCACCAGGTATGACTTACAGGGATGTCCTAAAGGGAAGACAGCTAGGGGCTTAAAGTGGAGTTCCACCCATTTAAAAGTCAGCAGCTACAAAATGTATAGCTGCTGACTTTTAATAAACAGACAATCTACCTGTCTCACGGTTTAGCGTTGCGGCCGCCCGAAGCCTCGCTCCTCTCCCCCTCCCCTCCATAGCATCGGCATTGTACGTGTGGGCAACCAGCTGTGACAGCTTGCGGCTTCACAACCGGGTGCGCACTGCACATGCGCAAGTCGCGCTGCGCATTATGAATGGCCGGGCATTGTGCTGGGACCTGTGATGTGTCCCAGAAGATTGCAGGGAGGGAGGGGGGAGAGGAGAACTTCCACTCGGGCAGAAGTGGGAGCTGGGTACCTGTCAAAACTAGATACATGCTGCCCCTTCCCCCTCAAAGAAATGACATGCCAAATGTGGCATGTCAGGGGGTAAGGAGTTATTATTTTGGGTGGAACACCACTTTAAGCCAGGTACACACTACAGCTCCGGTCAGAGACATTGTGCTAACCATGCGAGGTTAGTCCATCGATCTCCCTCACTGAGCTGTTGTGTTCTGACAGGGGGATGGCCCCCAGAACACCCTGATCAGCGCTCTCTGTCATTGGCTGAGAGCGTTGATCAGGAGTTGGTTGGCTGCTGGTTTTCTAGCATGCACATCCGACAGAAGCCAATTCTGTTGGACATACCGACATACACACAGGCAGTGTGTATGGGGCTTCACTCTATACAGGCACCCCTTTTTGCTTGCCTCTGCTCACTGAATGTGTTTGTTTTATGCTATTGGTGTTTTAGTACTAAGGCCATTTGCCAATATCATTATAACATGCAACAGCCGGTGGTGTACGTAGAATATACTCAAAAATGGATTTTGATAATAGACATCGTTTAACTTCTTGCCACCCACTTAACGCATATGGCAGCAAGGAGGGTGGGCTTTAATGCCCACACGCTGCTAATATTATATGTGTCCATGGGTGGTAAAATGATTGGGAAGTCCTTACCACCCTGGGGCATAAAGACCCTGTTAAAGGGACACCAAGGCTGCACAGAAAAAGGTTAACACCTTGATGAGGAAACATTATTCTTCAATTCATATTAATAATTGAAGCGCACTGCGTTGGCCTCACTCTACTGTTGAGAAACCACGCTGAATTGTTTTTGATCATGTGATCACTATGACAGCCAATTATGGTAACACCATAAGCTTGTTTACAAACAAACCCACCCTCTCTGCATTCCTTACATAGAAAGAAGATCAATAACTGTTATGAATAAAATGAAAAAAAAAATATGATTAAAAATTGTTATCTGTAAAATAACAAGAATTCATTTTTATACTTTAGTCTACTTTTTCAGCTTAATAAGTCTTATAAATCCTTAAAAATAATGCAAAAATTATTTAGGTAGTCAAATTTGTCATGCAGCTATTGTCAAGTTAACCAAAGCAATTTGGTCTTGGCATCTCTGCATCTACGACCTTTGTCACGTGGGGGCTATTAACAGTGAAGAATGACATTATATCAAAGACTAACATTGTACACTTACTGACACCAGAAGCTGAAAACATTCTATATTTTCCTTAGACACCACACTGAGCGCACATGTCCTTGACTACTGGTTTCCAAAATATCCAGAACAGCTTCAAAAGAAATGAATGCTTCTAGCTGTGAAATTCACACACAGACATTTGACTGTTTCTTCCTGTATTTGGCCACTTTTCGTCTAGGCATGACATTGCACAAGAGATCTGAAAAGGACAGGGAAAACTTGGCTTCCATGATATGAGAGGGGCTTGTAGACAGCATAGGGGAACTACATACTAATACTTTATATTGTTTCGCATGTGAGTTAGCGCCACCTATGGCCAGAGTCCAACTGCTTCACCAGGCCCCACATGCAGAAGCACTATGGCCTATGACCTGCTAGTGACACCTGTCCCGGCACTGACCAGGGAGACATTTTGAGGGGAATAGCGCTGGGTTCTAATTGTCCTCCACCAGCTCTTCACAACTCACTTTGCTTTTTACTCTTGTCCAGCCCTTAATGTGATACTAAAGTCTCATATTTTTTTCTTTAAAAATAGCAAACATGTTATGCTTACCTCCTCTGTGCAGTGGTTTTGCACAGAGCAGCCCAGATCCTCCTCTTCTTGGGTCTCTCTTTGGCTCTCTTGGCCACTCCCTTCTGTCAAGTGCCTCCACAGCAAGCAGCTTGCTATGGGGGCATCCAAGCTGAGCCTAAGCTCTGTGTGTCCATTCAGATATGGAGCCGTGGTACGGCCCCACCCCCTCTCTCTCCTGATTGTCTAACTGACTTTGATTGACACCAGTGGGAACCAATGGCACCACTGCTGTGTCTCAGCCAATCAGGAGGGAGAGTCCGGAATGGCCGATACACTCAAGGACATTGCTGGATTGAGATGGGGCTCAGGTAACAAATGGGGGGGGGCTGCTGCACACAGGTTTTTTTTTTATCTTAATGCTTAGACTGCATTAAGATAAAAAACCTTCTGCCTTTAGAATCACTTCAAGGCAAAGAGGGGAACCACCAACCTTACTTTGCGACGCCTTGCACATCATGGTTCCAGGCCCAGTCCCTAGGAGGGTTCTGCTCTTCAGCAGGCCCTAAGTTAGGGACCTAGCGACTCTGTAGGGTTCACCAAGTGCCAAGCTACCCTGTGTAAATTGTGAGCGCTAAATAAATACCTGTGTAAAAAATAATATAGTCTACAAATAAAAAAAAGCAGTAAGTACTGTAGTGTCCCAGGAACCAGAGTAGTGTGTATGCATCCTGTTGAAGGGCCTTTTAAAGCACTTCTTGCTCTTGCTTCTATAATCCCACTACATCATAGCAAAAATGAGTGAACGAAGAGTGGTTGCAGCTTTCAAAATGCTTTACCTATGTGTGTCTGCTATCCATTAGAAAAGTAAAGTTTGTTGTGCAAAACTTTGAACCTGATCCTAAACGTTTTCAGCAGAACAAAAATTGCTCCTGCTTCAAATGTCAGACAAAATGTGAACTGTGTGGAAATGAACACAGCTTTGCAGACAGAAGGATGAACAACTAGAGATGACCCAAGGTGACCTTGACAAGATAAATTGAGTTTCATACTGAAAGATGCGAGATTCAAAGTCACCTCTTCTAAACCTGGCTAAGTCACTGGATTTATATCTCGGCTGAACACAGACAACAATAACAAAGGGGTTCATCTCTGGTTTACTTTAAAGGATTGAAGCACGTCCCTGGGTTAAAGCAAGAGAAGATTTACAAAGCTACTGAGAATGGTCAATACTAGTGTCTTCCATAAAATAGTCTTTTACAATTTTAACACTGTGGATTATTATTTGCACAGTGTGCTTCATTTTCTGTACAACTATTGCATTTATGCTGTGACTTAAAGCAAACATGTTTACTCATACAGTGCAAAGAAACGGAATTAACCACTTGACCTCCGGAAGATTTACCCCCCTTCATCACCAGGCCATTTTTTGTGATACGGCACTGCGTTACTTTAGTTGACAATTGCACGGTCATGCAACGTTGTACCCAAATAAAATTGATGTCCTTTTTTTCCCACAAATAGATCTTTTTTTTGGTGGTATTTGATCACCTCTGCAGTTTTTATTTTTTTGCGCTATAAACAAAAAAAAGACAGACAATTTTGAAAACAGAAAAACAGAAAATAATTTTTATTTTCTGCTATAAAACCGATCCAATAAAAAAATCAATATGTATTCCTCTACATATTTTGGTAAAAAAAAAAATCCCAATAAACGTAAATTGGTTTGCGCAAAAGTTATAACGTCTACAAACTATGGGATATATTTATTTATTTTTCTATGAGTAATGGTGGTGATCAGCGAATTATAGCGGGTCTGTGATATTACAGCGGACATTTTGACACCAACTGACACTTTTGACCAGTGACATTAATACAGTGTTCAGTGCTAAAAATATGCACTGTTACTGTACTAATGACACTGGCTGGGAAGGGGGGGTGGTAACATCAAGGGGGACTATGGTGAAATATCAGCAGGAAAATCGGTGCCACACAGGGTGATTAGGGGTTGCTCAGGCACACCTGGCACACCCCTGCGCATGCCTAAAAAAAGCCCAGCACTTCTGAGCATGTGACCCACTCCCTTCCTATCAATGTAACAGTGCTAGGGCTTAGTGATTGGCCAATCATGTGGTCTTGTCTCATTGGGGTGGGGGAAGGAGCCCCAGACGTGTGTAAGCTTTGACTAGAGTGAAAATGAGCTTACAGAGGGCTTTCAATTCTCAATTACAATGGGTAAATAGAAGATGAAAGGTAGGTGAACATGTGCTGCTCTTATGGCCAGCATTAAAGCGCCTCTGTTCACTGACACCAAATATTGTGCTTTTTGTGATTATATGTGATCCTGGGAGACTGGATAACAGCAAAAAATCCTCTTTACTCCAACACTACACAGCAGCAAACCAAAGACTCCATCCCAACAGCCAGACTACGTACATTGTGCCCATCCCAGGCTTCTTATTGGTGAGGCATGCAGATATTATCCTTAGTGATAATAAATCCTAGTGTTTTATTGCTATAAGGCTCCATGCACACTGGACGCTATCTGGGTTCTTCAGCGTCGGGCAGAAGACGCTGCTTACAAAATGTTCTATTTGCAGTGTTTTGTAAGCAGCGTTTACCGGCGTTTAGCTGCGTTTACCAGTGTCTGGCGTTTTTTGTGGTCAGGAGAACGACTTTTGAACGCCAATTCAGGGCGTTCAGATAACAGCCCAAAAACGCCACTGCTGATAAAAGACAATAAACGAGCATGTGTGCATGGACACATAGGATAAAATAAGGTGGCATTTTTGGGCTGTTAACAAAAAACAACCAAACGACCAAAAATGGTCGTTTTTGAGATACAGTGTGCATGGGGCCTAAGGATTAAAGATAATTCATTAGCCACTGTGCTGTCAATGCTTAACTATTTAATAAACTAATGAAAGGTTAGCTTCATTGTGGTAGTGGTGGGGTATTAAACCCTAACTCCAGTCCATTTTGGGGTTTTTTGAATGTAGAGTGAGACATTTGTATTTTTCTAGTCTGCCCCTGAAACATCAGTGTTTTTCTGGTATGGAACTTCAGTAAAAAAAATTTCCTGGACTTTTCTGCATTTGAAGCTTTTATGGCACCAACACTAAACTGCTCACTTACCTTTATTTATGACTGAGCCATCTGTGCAGCATACTTCAATATATCTTTAGGTTTGTACTTTTGTCTGTGATACCATTTGGGGGATCCCCACTTCCATTCCCCGTGAAACCTGAAAAAAATGTTGTATGTGCTGTTGTTACTAACATAGGAAGGTGAGGACAGAAAAAAAAAACGTTAAAAATTCTTACCCTCACTCTACTAAAAAATGTTTTTGTCTGTGCCCCATTGGAGAGAGTTCTAACCACTTTCTGCCCTGGCTGGATATGGGGGAATCGCCCAAATATGGACAAAGACAGCAATAAAAATCTTGTACAGTTCAACTTTCCCTGCTCAGTGCAAAATAAAATAATACATTTTTATTTATCCAATCTTTACAGATTGATGGGGCCTCTACATTTCCACCAACATGTCCATCAGCAAAGTGGTCTAGAGGTGGGCTAGTAAGTGAGTTAAGTTGGGTTCTCCCAGCTGATTAGAAACTGTAAACCAACACATAACTGCTTGTTACATTCAACACTTCCCAATACTCTTTCCTTTTTCCAGAATTGCTAGAACATCTAATGAACATTTTACAGCACATACAGTTAGTTATAGCTTATAAGGTTGAAAAAACTGCATTGGTCAATCTAGTTCAACTTGTGTGTAAGTGTCTGTTATATTTATTCTCTAGCAATTCTCATAGACCTGTATATTCTTCTACCTGAGGAAGACATCTAAGGCTACTTTCACACTGAGGCGTTTGAAAAACGTGTGCAAAATATCAAGCGTTATTACCGCGTTTTTGCCGCGTTTTTCCAGCGTTATCGCTATAATTTGCGCTAACGCCCAGGCGTTTTTCAAGCACTTTTCAAGCGCTTTTGAAGCACTAGCATTAAATGAATAGCACATTTCCCTACATTACATCCTGGTATTTTGACCTTTCCACAACCTCTGGGCGTTTTGCTGGCGCTTTTAAAGTGTTTTACATTCATTTCAATGTATATGGGCGTTTTTAATGCGCTATTTTTAGCGCTCAGAATAAGCACAAAAAATCATGCTTGCAGGATTTTTTTAAACGTGGCACCAGCGTGACGCCCCAGTGTGAATAGGTGCATTGGAATTAATGGGCAGCATCTTAGAAGTGTTTTGGAAGTGCTATTTTTAGCACAAAAACACTAGGAAAGCACCACAGTGTGAAAGGGGCCTATATGTTTTCTGAGGTTGTCGACACTCTCAGCTTGTACCACTTCCTAGCGGAGGAAGCTCCACATTTTATTACTCTAACAGTAAGGAGCCCTTTAATCTAAAGTTAAACTTCCTTTTCTTATAACCTCAAATAGTGGCCACAAGTCCTTTTTAGGGACCTTATAGTAAACATTTATTATAGTTACTGGAGTCACATTTCATATATTTGTATAAAGTAATCATATTCCTCTTAAAGCGGAGCTCCACCCAAAAGGGGAAGCTCCTCTTATTTTCCTCCTCCGTCCCTCCGCTGTCATTTGGCACCTTTCGGGGGGGAGCAAGTACCTGGTTTTGACAGGTACCCATTCCCACTTCAGGCTGATTTTGTCACGGAGAACTCAGCTGGATGTTCGGCTCCTTCCTCCTTCTCCCGCAGCCGGCCCATTCACTAAGCGCAGTGCGCTTTGCGCAGTAGGAATCCGGCTGTGAAGCTGCAAGGCTTCACTGCCAGTTTCCATTAGCCAAGATGGTGGCGACAGCACCCAAGAGCCGATTGAAAAATTGGCTCAGATGAGGACACCCTGGATTCGTGGACATGTGAGTGCCCTAATACTAAAAGTCAACAGCTACAGTATTTGTTGCTGCTGACTTTTATTTTTCTGAAGGAGCCTGGAGTTCCGCTTTAAAGTGATTGTAAAGGAAGAAGGTTTTTTTTATCTTAAGGCATTCTATGCCCTAAGATAAAAAAAAACTTCTGGGGGGGGCGTGGCTTGCGAGCGCTCATGATGGCAGCCTAAGCCGAGAGCTCTCTGCACTGACCAGGGGAAAAAACGACAACAGAGCAGACCCAGCGCACTACCCGCCTAGCAACTGTACCCTCTAGGTACCGGACACCGAGAAGAACATGCAGCGGAAACGAAAAGAGGACCGAATGCCGCAAAAACTTACGGACTTCTTCCACCGGCCTGCACCGAACGATCGGGGCGCGCGTGGTGCAACGAAAGATCGGAACTTCCGCGAAGATTCCGGAGCCACGGACGAGTACAGCGTGGCGGCCTACACGGATCTCCCCGATGCAGATTCAGATGAAGGACGGGAAGCTCCTGACCATCACTTTAATTCCTCCGCACGACGCAGCCCGACCACAGCTAGCCCTGCCAAAGCCAGGATGCGCCTAGACACCGTCCACCAGGACACAGTGAGTACTGAAGGCCAGGCCTTGGGCCTAGCACACAACCCAGAACAGAGCATTGCTTCCTTTCCCACCTCAGGACAGCCAGTTTTGGACACAACCATGAAGGACATGCTACTGTCCTTACAAACTTCACTTATGTCAAACATATCGTCCATATTTGTTAAAGTTACAAAGGACATACGCCATATTGAGCATAGGGTCCAACACGTAGAAGATAAAATGGACGACTGTACCAACACAGTCAATAATCTCGTAGACGCTTACAATGACCAAAAAGAGGATATAACTTGGATTCGAGACATATTGGCCGACCTCGAGGACCGCAGTAGGCGGAACAACCTAAAACTACGTGGAGTCCCGGAGTCGGTCCCACCACAAGGCCTCCTAAAATATGCCACAGATTTATTCTCATCCTTGCTACCCACGTTATCCCCAATGGACCTGATTATTGATCGGATCCCCAGGATCCCTAAGCCCAGACACATGGAAGAAAATGTCCCTAGAGATGTCCTCATGCGGATCCATTTTTATTCCACTAAGGAACAAATTTTACTTAAAACCCGTCAGATGGCCACCTTTCCAGCCCCATACGACAAGATCCAAATCTATCCTGATCTTTCCAAACATACTCTACAAGCTCGCAGGGAGCTCAAGACAGTCACCAAGGCACTCTCCAACCACAAGATTCTGTACAAATGGCGACATCCAGCCACAATCCTAACCACATATAATGGGAACGCACATGCCATTTCGTCCCTAGAGAAAGGCATGCACCTCCTCCAACTATGGGGCATCATACCAGACACACCGGGAGACCACACTAATGCGTACAAACGGGGAGACTCACGGCCCCAGAGAACAAACGACAAGCCAAGGCGCAACCAAAGAGATGAATGATGCAAGCCCGATTGTAGACACTACGAACCCCCTGGTCAAGCACAATGCTCGAATTGTTGATTCTAATTGACTTTACCCCCACTTTCTTATGCGGTACCCAGTTGTTATGCCGCACAGCTCCTGTTTCAGAGCTATTGTCTGGTTTTGTTGCGTTATAAATAACCAATACAGGAGACAATACAAACTCCCTTCTTTGCGCCTCTACGCATTTAATATCCTCCATCCCTAAGCTGTTCCTCCTATATTTTGTTTTATTTTTTTTTTCCTTTTTTTTTCCTCTTTTATTGTCCTCTTGTCCGCAACCCACTCTCCATTAACAACTGCCTCAACCTGACTGCCAAGCAATGCCGGACCCGAAGCACCTCTAGGTGAAACCAACAAATTGCAAGCGAAGATCAACACATAACCTCCTAGCAAGGTCCTAGCCTAACATCACCGGATTCACTTACACCGACTACCGAATAGTGAGTCGCCTCAAGCTGCACTTCATATAACTTCCACCATGCCGATCAATATCCTCTCAATCAATGCAAATGGACTGAATCATCCAGTCAAACGGAGCTCTCTCTGGAAAACAGCACTACAGCACAATTGCGACTTATTGTGTGTACAAGAATCCCACTTTCTAAAAGACCAACATCCTAGATGCTCCCATCCACAATTCACGCAGTATTTTGAGGCCTCCTACACTAAAAAGCAGAGAGGGATCTTCAAAGCCACAAGGAACGCGGTAAACTTCCAACTCCATAAATCTGTTACAGACCCGGATGGCCGCTATATAATCCTAGTGTGCACAATCAATTCAGTAGACTTGACGCTAGTCACCCTGTATGCTCCTAACCGGAAACAGATACCCTTCATCAAAGTGACTATCAAAACTGCGAGAAAGCTGCAAAAGGGCCACCTACTCCTCTGTGGAGATTTCAATATCATTCCTGACACAAAGATGGACACATCAGCTAGAACTATAAGATATGACTCCCCACTGGGGCACCTCTTATCTTCCAACGAACTGCTAGACGTGTGGAGGTGCTGTCACGCGAGACACGTATAGATCTATTCATCTCAGATAGACTGTTTTTAAGCAATGTACTTTCCTCCGCGATCCACACTGTCACCTGGTCTGACCACGCACCCATTAGCATCACGATCAAGGACAATTCCAACAACCCGCAAGCGTACAGGTGGCGGGTCAATTCCCACCTCTTACAAAGTGATCCTGTTAGGAAAAGACTGTGCTAAGGGTTAATTGCATTTGATTGTGTTTCCCTCCATTTCCTGGATGAGCAGCCCTATTTAAACTTCCTGCTTCCTGTAGCCAGTGCTGTTCGTTCTACAGCGTGTGAGTGTTTCTGAGCGTCCTGATTTCCTGTTTATCTGATCCTGAGACCCGGCTTGACCTAGACCTTGTTGATCTCTGCCTGCACCGACCCCCAGCTTGCCCAGCGACCACTCTTCTGCCTGATCCTCTTGTACTTCTGCTGCCAGCCTGTTGACGACCCTGCCTGCACCTGACGACCCCTTTGCCTGCACCCTTTGTACCACATTGCCTGCCTGTTACCGACCCGGCCTGTACGACCATCCGCTACCTGCACGAGCTGCACCGGACCATCCTTATCACCACCAGGGATCCTGTCCAGCCCTCGTGCCCCCCTGAGCTCCTGGGCTCCCTGTCTGCTCTACCGGGGACCCTCGAACCAGGGCCGCAAGAGTGGTTGCTTCCTGCACAAGACAGACTCCACCGCCAGGTACGTGACAGATCCACATAAAACCACTCTTCAAAACCACCTCAAAAATTACTTTACAAACAATGCCGATAAAAACACAGACCCGGTGACAGTGTGGCTTGCTCACAAAGCTGTAGTTAGAGGTTATCTGATACAGATGGGTTCCAGAGCCAAAAAACAAAGACTTACACGACTTGACGAACTCAACACAGCTATTGCCGATACAGACAGAAAGAATAAGGTCTCTCCCTCCCTGCCCCTCCAGAGCAAACTTTTTAATCTACGCCTTGAGCTACGCTCCCTTCTCCTAGACTCCTTTGAAAGATCTCAAAGGAAACTAAAAGCCCAATCCTACACCACGGGCATCAAAGCGGGTAAGGCCATGGCCTCCCGAATTAAAGGTTACCGTATCAAAACCAAAATCACAAAATTAATACACCCATCCTCCAACCAAACTATCCTCAAACCCCAGGACATAGCTAACACTTTCAGCCAATACTATAGCGAACTTTATAACCTAAAAGACGACCTGTCCACCCATCAACCAACACAACACGAAATACATGACTTTCTCCAACACATCAACCTTCCTTCCCTATCGCAAAATCAAATTGATGAGCTGAACAAACCCTTCACATCCTCAGAATTGACAGAAGCTATTTCCCACCTCCCCCCATCTAAATCCCCCAGCCCAGACGGTTTCCCCGGGGAATATTACAAGCAATTCCAAGATATCCTCACACCACATCTAAAACAAGCACTGAACCATATCTCCTCTTCATCTACTATCCCAGCCGAAATGTTAGAAGCCAACATAATCACAATCCCAAAGCCCAAGAAAGACCCTTCTTCCCCGAAAAACTACCGACCCATCTCACTGCTGAACCTAGATCTGAAGATCTACTCCAAACTATTAGCTAACAGACTAGCCACATTACTCCCGTCCCTCATCCACACAGACCAAAATGGGTTCACCAAGGGTCGGCAATCCTCCGACGCTACCAGAAGGATGCTAAACCTGATCCATTTCGCTGAATGATCCGGAACGCCTTCTCTGCTCCTATCTTTGGACGCAGAGAAGGCGTTCGATAGGGTGAATTGGAACTACCTTTCCATGGTCCTTTCCAAATTTGGCCTCAAAGGACGATTCCTAGAAGCGATCATGACTTTATATTCTACCCCGTCGGCAAGAGTGTTTACCTCTGAAGCACCGTTTCCAATAACTAACGGCACGAGACAAGGTTGTCCTCTGTCTCCCCTGATTTATAATTTACTGATCGAACCATTAGCAGAACACGTCCGATCGAACACTAAAATCACAGGGTTGAAGGTAGCCTCCCAAGAACACAAGATAAACTTGTTCGCGGACGACGTTATACTAATTCTCACCAATCCCTCCTCATCTCTCCCTGAAGCTCAAAAGCTTCTGTCCTGGTTCAGCAAAGTCTCGTACTACAAACTGAATGAATCTAAATCCTCCATTTTAGCCATCAAAATAGATACCACTTCCCAACTATTATTACAACAACAATTCCCGTTTGTGTGGGCCGAGAACAGTATAACCTACCTAGGTATCCAACTCACTAAAACATCCAAAGCACTCTTCAAGTCCAACTATCTACAGCTTCGTACCAAACTACAATTAGACCTTCTCACCTTGTCTAAACTAGAGTTTTCCTCGATGGGTAGACTATCCGCCTTCAAAATGACTCACCTCCCGAAAATCCTTTATCTCTTCAGAACACTACAGATCCCTATCCTGACCTCCTATTTTAAATCCCTACAACGTATCCTAGCGACCTATATATGGGCAGGGAAAAAACCTAGAGCAGCTCACAGATTCCTGATTAGACAGAGGCAAGTGGGTGGAGCCGGATACATAGACTTCACTGATTACTACAAGGCAGCAATATTAGCAAATCTAAACGATTGGTTCCGTCCAACTCCCATAACTACATGGGGGAAAATTGAAGCCTCCTTCACACAAGCCCATTCCCTGAAAAATTGGCTACTTTCCTCACCACTGACAACCAAAACACCAACACACATCCCTCTAGCAATGCAAGCATCAGCCGCAGTATGGAAGGCACTAACCAAAGACTCCTTAGGGGACCCCAATGCAATCCCTATTCAAATCCCTACCCAAGCACTATCATGCATCATTGACTCAATTCGCACCTCGACATGGCAGGACAAAGGCATCCTTTTTATAAATGACCTCTTTGCAGGAAATACCAACATTCCCAAATCCTTTGCCTCTCTCCAAGAGGAATACAAACTACCCTCATCCGAAACCTATACCTACCTACGCATACAACATTGCATCTCGCGCTTCAGAACCTGGCCCCTCAAAATTGCCCACCAGATATGGACATACTACAAGACTCCCAAACCACACTCCAAGGCTATAGGGCCTATATATCACACTCTTCATCATAAAAACACCTTATCCAAGATAAGACCCTACCTATTGTGGGAATGAGATACCAAACAGGAATTCACTACTCAGCAGTGGAAAAAGGCTCTCACCCATACGTTTCAGGCTACTAAAAACTCTACCCTTTGGGAGATGACCTTGAAAATATCCCAGAGATGGTACCTCGCTCCCACTAGAGTCGCCAAATTTGGCCCCAACGTCTCCCCCAAATGCTGGAGAAATTGCGGCATGGAGGGAGACCTCTACCACATCTTGTGGTCCTGTCCCACATTAAAATCCTACTGGACAGCAGTCTTTGACCTAATTTCGAAAATAGCAAAAAGAAACATACCACCATCACCAACTTTAGGCATCCTGTCCCTAAATATAGAAGACCTCCCTCCTACGATCCGATACACCATTATCAATGTCCTACTAGCCGCCAGATTAAACATAACAAGAAAGTGGAAATCCACCATCCCTCCGACTATACAGGACGTCATTGAAACAACTGATTTGCATAGTACTTACAAGCATATCATGGCTAATTCCTTAGATAATGTGGACCCCACAGTCCAGAAATGGACTGCTTGGTCCCAATGGAAATCTGCATATCTATGATTGTTCTCCGTTCTGCTGTTTTTTTTTTGTACCACAGTTGGTCAGTCACCCTTACCTAAGAGCAGCATAGCCCTCTCTCCTAACCAGCGTTGAACATGCCCCCTTCTGGTCACAGCAAGCACCCAGTGGGGTGACCAAGGGGCAAAGAGCAAGGGGCAACCTCTAGGCCCTGCGTATAGCCTGAATAAATTTGGCTCCATAAGGGGACCCTCTGCGAAAGGCAGAGCACTACGCTGCTCCAGGGATATCTCCCCTCCTTTCCTCCCCTCCCTCTCCCCCCCCCCTCTTCCTCTTCTTCTTCTTTTTTTTTGTTTCTCTTTTAGACGAAACTCAGTCTACTCTCTCGATAAGTAAAACTTCTCTCTTATGTATGTATTACTTGGATGATGACATGCTACAATGTACCTCCCCGTGTAATCCCTTCCCTCTAGTGTTGTTCAAATATCTTTCAATAAAGATCTATTGATTAAAAAAAAAAACTTCTGCGTGCAGCAGCCCCCCTGGCCCCTCTAATACTTACCTGAGGTCCCTCTAGATCCAGCGATGCTGCAAGAGTGTCTCGGCTGCCCAGGACTCCCCTCCTCATTGTCTGAGACAGCAGCGTGGCACTATTGGCTTCCGCTGCTGTCAATCAAAGTCAGTCAGCCAATGAGGAGAGAAAGGGGTGGGACCGGGCCACGGCTCCATGCCTGAATGGACACAGGGAGTTGTGGCTCGGCTTGGGTGCCCCTATAGCAAGCTGCTTGCTGTGGGGGCACTCAACAGGAGGGAGGGGCCAGGAGCACCGGCGGGGAGCCGGAGAAGAGGAGGATCAGGCTTCTCTGTGAAAAAGCACTGCACACAGCAGGTAAGTATAACATGTTTGTTATTTTTAACTAAAAAAAACAAGACTTTGTAATTTCTTTAAGCACCTCTTCTTCTCTAGAGTGAATAACTGTAATCTATGTAATTGAGCCTCATAGCAAAAGTTCTCCATCTCCCTTATTTAGTTACCCTTCACTGAACTCTTTCTAACTCAACAACGTATTTCCTGAAAATTGGTGACCAAAACTGAACTGCATATTCAACACGAGGTCAAGTCAGTGTTTTGTAAAGGGGTAGAATTATTGATTGATTGACAGCATAAGTAATCCATCAAATCTGCCCTAAAAAACTTCACTTGGATACAGAGAAGTTAAATCACTAATTAGATTTAAAGAGAAGGGGTTAAAATTGCTTATGTAAGGGGGCGTGTCCGGCCGGCAACCTTGATGGCCGCTCTTCACTGAGGCTCCTGACAACCCCAGCAAAAGCAGACGTCCAAAGCGACCTAACTGAAGCCACCCGTCACCAACAGCTTCCTACTACCATCCTTCACAAGGGAAGATGTCCCGCCACAGGAAAAACACAGAGAGACTGCACAAACTAACAGACTTCTTCCCTGCACATGGCCCGGACTCTAATCAAGATGGCGCCGGCCCAACACGGAACTCACCACATCACAATCAAGCTGTGGCTGGAACAAGCAGCGACCGGAGGCTGTCCTTCCCCCTGTACGAGGGGGACCCTGGCGACGCATCTCCTCCGCTCTCTCCCACGACGCGCAGCTCGATGAAGTCTAAGCCTCGTATGGAAGCCGCAGATCGTGACCAGACCGAACATTTGTCCATGGTAACGTTCGAAGACACGATCGCAGATCCGCCTGCAGATCGGATCATACAACACCCTACGAACCTATCCGATCCGAAGGTTTCAGGAGCACCGTTCGTTTCCTCCTCCCTAGAGGATCTACCTGCTACAGACCAACCTATCACAGAAGTGGCAATGAAAAATATGCTTCTATCACTACGACACTCTCTCCACTTGGATATCTCTACAGCTTTAGCTCCAATTAAAAAATCCATACGTGAGCATGAATCAAGAATCACCCACATAGAGTCGAAAATCAGTGAAATGTGTACAGCCCACAACAGCAATGTGGATTCTCACAATGACCAAGAAGCGGAAATCCAACAACTACGCCTTAAGATTGCCGACCTAGAGGATCGCTCAAGGCGCAATAACCTCAAGTTTCGCAGTATACCGGAGATGGTGACACCTGATGCGCTTGTCTCTTCCGTACAACGCATAATGAAGACCCTATGCCCTCACCTTTCCGACCTGGAATTGGCAATTGATAGAGCGCACAGGCTACCCAAGCCTGATTTCCTTCCTCCTTCCGTACCAAGGGACGTCCTCGCAAGGATCCACTTCTACCATGCTAAGGAGAAGGTCATGTCAGCTGCGAGAAACAACCCTCCTTTACCCGAACCTTACTCGGGGACCAAAATATATGCTGACCTATCAAAAGCAACCCTTCAAAACAGGAAGAATCTCTCTACCATAACCAAGGCGCTCCGTAATCACAATATAGCCTACCAGTGGGGTTTAAAATTTAAACATTTAAACGTGCATCCCTAGCCAAAGAGGCTAACTCTCTCAAACCGGACATTTCTTGATCCAAGAAACCCACTTCGCTGCGGAAAAATCACCTTCCATGTATATGAAACATTACCCACACATCTTCTACGCATCCAACCCCCCGGAAAAAAATGGTGTTATGACGGCGATTAACAATTCCACCACCTTCCATCTCCACTCGGCAATAGCTGATCCCATGGGCAGATACCATATCCTCATTTGTGACATAAACATGATCACGTATACCATTGTCAAGATTTATGCCCCTAACTCCAAGCAACTGAAATTTTGTAGGAAACTACTCAAAAAAGTAATAGATCTCAAGAGAAGCAGACTTATTATTGGCGGAGACTTCAACATCGTTAATGATAGTACACTAGATGCCTCAAACACCAAAAGAGCACCCCACCAAACTCTAAACCGACTACTCCACTCCTTTGACCTCTATGATATCTGGAGATGTCAACATAGCACCGAGAGAGACTACTCCTACTTTTCCCCACCTCATCTTTCATACTCCCGAATAGATTTCTTTATTACGGATAAGTGGACCTTACAAGCAATAACCTCATCACAGATCGGGACAATAACATGGTCGGTCCATGCCCCAGTTTTGATACAAATTGGAAAACCACGTCAGTCTACCTTGTTCAGACTTTGGAGACTAGACTCATCTCTACTCTCTAAACCTGATCATCGCCAAATAATCTCTCAAGCTCATTCTGTATTTTTCCAAACGAACTCTACCCCGGACATTTCAATCCCAACCTTGTGGGCCACATATAAAGCCTACATGAGGAGGATATTTATCCAATTGCAATCCAAACTAAAAAGCCAGAGGAGAAAGCAAATTGAAGAGATTCTAGACTCAATTAAACAAAAAGAACTCCAAAACAAACAAAATCCCTCCCAATCGCTAGCAGAGTCGTTACAACATGACAGACACAAACTCCGCTCCCTCCTGACTTCCCAGGTTGAATACCATCTAAAAAGAAATTAATCCATCTATTACTCCCTAGGCAACAAGGCAAATTCTCTACTTGCTAAATCAGTAAAACAACAACACCAAAAAACGAAAATACATGCAGTTTCCCACCCCATCTCCAAACAACTTCACACAAACCCAGCAGATATTGCTGACTCATTTGGGGACTTCTACAAAGACCTTTATAGCCTCAAAGATGACAAGTCTACACCCCAACCCTCTCTCTCTGCGGTACAAGATTTTTTGAGTAACATCAACCTACCTTCTCTAACTATAACCCAAGCCCAATCAATATCCAAACCCTTCACCCCCCAGGAAATTGAAGATACTATAAAAACTCTTCCACTCCACAAATCCCCAGGAGGAGATGGTTACACCAATGCATTTTACAAAGAATTCGCATCTAACATAGCTCCACATCTAGCCGATCTCTTCAATTTTGCTGCATCCTCTGGCTCCTTCCCCGCAGAAATGTTACAATCGGTCATCACAACGATCCCCAAACCCGGTAAGAATCCCCAGGAAGTTCAAAATTATAGACCTATCTCCCTCATTAACACGGATATTAAAATATATGCCAAAACCTTAGCTAGAAGACTCATCCCCCTCATCCCTACTTTGATTCACTCAGACCAAGTGGGCTTTGTCCCAGGCCGACAGGCTCCAGATGCCCCGAGGAAAATAATTTCCCTTATTTCCGAATTAGAGTACAAAAAAACGCCTTCTCTGCTCCTCTGCTTGGACGCAGAGAAGGCGTTTGACAGAATACACTGGGAATTCTTACGAGAAACTCTACATAAGTTTGGATTTACGGGCTGGATAAAGGACGCTATTATGGCCCTCTACTCATCCCATTCAGCAAGAGTACTAACAGATGGCATGCTATCGAAACCCTTTAATATCTCCAATGGAACCCGTCAGGGCTGTCCTTTGTCCCCCATAATATTCGCCCTACTAATAGAGCCCCTAGAATCCAAAATTAGAGCAGACCCCAATATATCTGGCATCCCATTCCACCGCACAGAGCAAAAAATTTGTCTATTTGCCGATGATATAATCCTACTAGTCACCAACCCGGTTCAATCCCTCCAACATATCCACCAATTACTAGAACAATACTCTCAAGTTTCCTACTATAAATTAAATGTCACCAAATCCTTAATCCTCAACTTACGCATACCCCCACACACCCAATCAATTCTAAAAAGAACGAACGCTTTCTCATGGTCCCAAAAAGCGCTCCCGTACTTAGGTATCAACCTTACATCGAGTACGACACAACTCTATGACCATAATCACAAATTATTTCTACAATCCCTCCCCAAAGAACTAGATTCGCTTTGCACAAAAGGACTCTCAAAACTAGGTTGAATAGCTACTCTGAAAATGTTCATACTCCCCAAATTATTATATCTGTTCAGGACCCTCCCCATACCTATCCCTAAAAAATTCTTTCAGGCCACCCAAAGATATATAAACCAATATATATGGGAGTCGAAACATCCAAGATGTGCCTCCCACTTACTTCACAGACCGTTAAGTGGAGGTGGAGCGGCCGCGCCACATGTGCACACATACTACATTGCAGCCTTTTTAGATCAAACCTATTACTGGTGGCACCCCTCCAAAGAGAAAACATGGTCCAAGATGGAGTCAGCTGTCCTATACCCCTTAGACCCACGCACCCATCTACTGCTAACTGCTAGCACCCTCAAACATTCTAGCCCCAATCACCCAACAATTAAAGCCACCCAAGATGCATGGTTCTACCTTCTCTCCCAAAAGGCAGAACCCTTAGAATCTGTAAAACTCCCATTAGAAATCCTTACGGGGATTATACCAGATCTAAATATCGCCCCATGGACAAACTCCAAGATCTACTCTCTCCAACAAATATAGAAAGGGAAGATTAATCCCCTTCCACAACTTACAAAAAGATTACAACTTACCATCATCCGAATTCTTCACCTATATAAGATTATCTCATTATTTACGTCCCTGTACGGTCGAAACTGAAACCCTCATCCCAACTAGAACACTCCACTTTTACATGTCCCCACACTACAAAGGTCATGGAATCTCATATTTTTACTCACTTTTGAGTGGAAAATTATTCCCGACTCGATCGCCATCGATAGAGAAGTGGGAAACATTATTAAATCACAGAGTACCAGATCACACCTGGCAGAAAACACTATCCCTCTCTGCCAAAACCTCGCGTTGCGTGAACCACTGGGAATCCTATCTAAAAATATTCCACATGTGGTACCTCACACCATTAAAACTCTCAAAAATCTACCCCAATACCTCTCCACACTGTTGGCGCAATTGTGGTGACCAAGGTTCACTTCTTCATATAATGTGGTCATGCAAATCCATCATCTCATATTGGAATGAGATCTTTAAACTCATAGCTGAAACAACAGGCCATATTATTAAACCTGACCCTAAAATGGCACTCCTGCACATCTTCCCACCACAATCCAGACACATCATCATACACATATTATACGCAGCAAAAGTAAACATAACTAGAAAATGGAAATCCAATACTACTCCTAGCATAACAGAAACTATTGCAGAACTCAATCATCAATACGACATGGAAAGAAGATTTGCGCTGATTAACTTAACATTTAAGAAGTTCCTTCAAAAATGGACTCTATGGATCCAAAGCCCTAAATCTATAACTCCCTGCTAATATACTCTACACCACCAATGGTTACTACCACGACACCCCGACCCTAATATCCTCCTATAATGACACATCAACCCCCCCCTCCACCAGCCCTATAACCATCCCTATATGAGTACCTGTCACTGTAACGAAATAGCACGACAGCTTGTGTTTCCTCATATTTCACTAGTTTCATGTGTCTTGTTATTGTCTTCTTGGAGATATAGCCAACTCTCACTATTGTGCGAATGTATGCTACAATTGCTACAGTGTCAGAGATATGTACTCGTGTCCTGTTCTGTGTAATGTCTAATGTTTAAGCTTGTTTAATAATCAATAAAAACTATTTGAACATAAAAATTGCTTATGTATCAGCAACGGCAGCATGAATTTGCAACAGAACTAAGTTCTTGTAACAATTGAAGGAAATTACTAGGGAAACGGTGGTCTAGATATTTAGCAGAGGATTGGGAACATGTAGTGAAATGTATTCCATCAATGCGCTTTAGGATGGATGTTGTCTGGATATGTGCCTTAGTTAATCCATGAAGGTGGATGGTATAGTCTCCCTGTAGCTGTGCTTGGACACAGTTAGATAAGTGATGGATATATATCAAGTGTGATATAAAGAAATTTTGAGGGATCCGTATTTACTTGTAACCAATATTGTATGATACATGTTTAGGCACAGTGGTTGTGTTGTGAAGATAACATGTTGTTTTTTTAAAAAATATGCAATTATTTCACATTTGATGTATATAGAGAATTAACTTAAAATAACATGAATAGCCGCATATGTGTAACAAATGGCACCGCGGAGCCTGGCTGTGCTTCGATTGGGGCCGCCGGGTGCTGTGGAGTCGCTGTTCCCGGGCGAGCATGTGACTGCCCTAACAGAGGACACAAATTGTTCTTTGTGTGCCCAAGCAATCAGGGTGTATATGCTATCCCCAACCGGCAGGGGTCCTGCAGTGCTTGGTTACTGCAGGCTCCTGATGTTACCATCAGCATCCACTGGGAATAATGGCGCTGTTTCACAGCGCAGCATTGCGTCCCATTGACTGCTTCTACGGCAACGCATCACACCTGCTTCGCATGAGTGAGAGCGTTGGGCAGTCAGGTTGGGGTGACGTCATCAGTCGGTGGCCGGGCCGCTCTGAACGTCCCCCCAGCTGGAGGATATATAAAAGGCAAGTATGCAGCCATTAGAGCTGCTGGCGGCGGGGGAGAGACACAGACTGTATGTGCAGTAAAGGTATGGTGTTTTAGCTGAGGGAGCTAGATGGAGGGACCTGTGCGAATTCAATTTAAATGCTAAATGTGTTGTGTTATCTAGGTGGATGGCTGTACACACCTTAATAGGTGTGGGTGATAAGAACGCTGAGGGCAACAGCTGATTCATGCTCTGTCTATAAATTAGAAGGCTATCCAGTAAGTACAGGGACTTCCTTTATTGCTAAACCTCTGTGAAATGCCATTTGGTTAATAAGCCCTCTGGTTATTTGTCCTCCTTCTTCTCTTATAATGGGAAAGAGGGGCTAAATTATAACATGGGTAGTCATGCTGAGTAGGGGCATAGGTTATATGCTACTGCTACAGATGGCTAGATTAGAGGACATACAGGTAATACATTTTTGTTTTTTCCCATTTAGAACCTAAAGCACCCAACTACTCAGAGCAGGATCTCTGCAGGATGTGTGTCATCTCCCTCCTCTCCCCCGCTCTTACCCACCTGTGAGGCGTGCGCTTGATGGGGACTGCTGATCAGCTTACGGTGTCTATGCAGGAAGTAAGGGCAACAAATAGTATATGGGAAATTATTATAGGAAAATAATAAGAAATAATAAAATCAATAATGATATAAACTATATGACTTTTGTTACTAGAGGATGAGTAGCATTTAGTCAATGCAAGATAAATATCTTTCCTATAAAAAGTACTACGCATTAAAATTAGCAATTATAAGTAGAATGAGTACGGAACATGATATAAATATATATATTGTTATTTTTTTTTTTTGACAAAAGTTAATTTTTTTTTATTCCATAAAACTTTATTAGTCAGTTAATATAGTGTACAGACACGTTCAACCAAAAAAAAAAAACGATAACAGAGTTACATATGCATTAGAAGAGACATATGGCATAGCACGGGTATTGCAGCATTCTGAATTAATTCCACATTTATTGGGTGGTATCCGTTAACAACGGGAATGAAGGACGTATCTGTGGCATTCGACTAGTCGTCAGGGGTAGTTCGCGTGCGGAGTGTCCACCCATTCTCGCCCCCTCTCCTCCC
>BLSH010384660.1:135671-146903 GCA_018402905.1 Glandirana rugosa | reverse complement strand
CAAAAAAGGTTTTTCACCTTAATGCATAGAATGCGTTAAGGTGAAAAACCAGGGGGGTACTTTTACAACCCCTTTAATATGTAATCTGTAAAAAGAACTGGTTTCACCACCATAACTTCAACAGTGGTCACCAGAGTCTCCCGATCAGCAACATGAGATATTCCGTCATAATATACAAAAGAAAAGAACCGGCAGCGTCCATATAGTGTAAAACTTTATGAAGAATTCATTGATACATATGAATCCAATTACTCACAATATTAAGAGAACAAGGGCTTGAATGTAAAAGGCACCTATCCCAGGGTCCAATCCGACTGTTTCCTGGTTTGGGCATGTGTGGTGGCATCATGAGAGTAAGTTCTGGCATTAAAAGACACTGACTGGGAGGGTCACTAACTGACACTGACATCGCTAGTGACAGTAATACAGTGATCAGTGATAATACTGTACACTGACACTGTACTAATGACATTGGCTGGAAAGGGGTTAACATCTAGGGACAATCAAGGGGTTAACTGTGCCCCTAACAATGTGTAATGTGTGCTGATTTTACTTTCTGATCTGGCTGTTTTTTTTCCCTGCTTTTCAGTGAGAAGAAGAAGCCAGATTGCTGTTCACTGTGCATAGAGCTCTGTATTTTTGTAAACACAGAATTTATGTGATTGGACACAGCCAATCAGCAGATTTCAGCCAAAATCACTGGCTGAAAACTGCTGCCATACTCGTGCTGTGTCCAATCACAACACTGGTCAGCAGGTGGCGCATGCACATGAGCGCCCCAAACCCAGAACAGTGGCCATGTATGTGACTGTGCCTGCTGCCTGCTCACAGTATATTTACCGTGAGCAGTCGGCAGGTGAATCTCTAGCCAAGACCTTTTATTTAATTAAAGATAGAGTGGGGAAGGGTTAGAGCCTTGTTAAGGTTTTCAATGCTGTCTGTGTACAGGTTGTCATGACAGGTAGTCATGGGAAATCTCTCCACTGTGGGCCATTGTGATAAAAACAAAAAGAGAAACATTTTTAACCATTTTTGGATTGAGCATAAGAGACACGCCCTAACAAACTTTTTGAGATGCATCTCTTATGTACAGCTCTTCTCCTGCTGGGTCACTTATCTTTAAAACGACAGACAGCAATTGTTGTGCATTATGCAGTAGAAATGACTGTCAAAATATCGATCGTCCGCAAGTGTCATTGAGTAAATACAATTTACCAATCTACTTGAATCATAGGCATGTGCAGGTGGTGGGTCAGGTCTGTGTCCCTGGGCACACCCTAATGTGCGTTGCTGATTCCCCCTGCTTCCTGGGCCCCCCGCCCCTTGTTACCCCCATCCTGCAGTGTTGCTGGCTTCCCCCTCTCCTCTCCCCCCAGCTGCTGTGGGTGATGTTTCAGGATGAAGAGCAGGGGAAGGGTCTAGTAAATAGTTCCTTTTCTAAATGAACACAGTGAACACACTCGCTCACTGTGTCTATTCATAACTGAATGTGTTTACTATGCTTCAGTATAGAGCACTTCCCATTTATTCACTGAAGCTGCAGAGAAAGGCATGTGTGTCTGCAATGGGCTGCACACACCTATGACTTGATTTGTAGATTTGAATTTACTATTTGTAATGAACACATTTATTTGAAATTGTATTTTCAATGTCATGCATCTGTAGATGAAGGTGTTACCTTTCATCTGTGTTAGAAATCAATTAAACAAAGCTTACAAAAATCTTGATTTCTATTTTACTCCCTTTAGCCATTGGTTAACTTTAATCAGCCCTTTGTAACTCTTTCCTCCTAACTATTATTTTTTTTTTTACCAATAATGTTTATGTTATCCTTTTCATTTGTTTTGTGTGTTACTTTTTCAGTGTTGCATAACAAGAAAATGTGAAAATTGTAGAATAAAATGCATACTTTTTATTTGCAGTAAAGCTACTTTTAAAACTACACTTCTCCAATCAGAAAAAAACACATTTCATTTTTTCCTTTTGCCTATATATTCTATAGAAAACAAAATAATTATTTGCAAAACAATATTGTCATAAGAAAGCCTACTTTGTCCTAACAAAAAAATGCATGCATTACTTTGTTGTTTAAGTAATGACAATATAAATTTGAAATAAACATGCCCATAGGGAAATTGTTAAATTTGCACTGGCCCATAAAGGGTATACATTATACAGGTATGAGAGCTGAAGTGATTAATAAAAAGGGGAAATAGAACATTTCTGAGTTAAATTTTTTTTGTTTTGTTGCTTTTTCTGCTGCCCCGTCCCGGTAACAAACCCTTTAATTTACAGGGGGACAGAAATAAACACCTATAATGTATTTTTCTTTGTCCTTGCATTTTGCTGATGTAAGGATAACATCAACCAATATTTTAGTTTTGGTTTGAGCTGAGAAAAGAAGAGACATTGGGGTTGATTTACTAAAACCGGAGAGTGCAAAATCTGGTGCAGCTCTGCATAGAAACCAATCAGCTTCCAGTTATTTTTGTCAAAGCATAATTGAATAAGCTGAAGTTAGAAGCTGATTGGCTACCATGCATAGCTGCACCAGATTTTGCACTCTCCAGTTTTAGTAATATCAACCCTAATGCCTCTAATTCTTCTCAGCTCTATCCAAAACTAAAATATTGGTTGATGTTATCCTTACGTCAGCCAAACGCAAGGACAAAGAAAAAATATATTAATATTGACAGAATACATCAGAGTTTTAGGGGAAACTTCTTCATGCTGTATGTTGGCGTATTGCCCTGTGTAGTCCCATTCCAGTGACCTAAATGGCATCCATTAAAATTACAGTGAAACACATGTGAAGACTCATGGTTAGTGCAGCATGCATTGTAGGAGAAATTATGAAAGAGTCCCAACAGCTATAATGATGGTTGATGAAAGTAAAATAAATAAGTAAACAAATACATTTTCTGTTTTTGTGCGCAGTTTATTAGTGGATTGGTATTATTAATATATGCACAGGCCATCTGTTTTACTGTTTGATCATCACTGTTTATACAGCACAAGTTTTTTAATGGACATAGATGTGTATTTTTCCGCACAGTTGATTAGTTAATGGGTATTATTAAAGTGGAATTAAACATGCACAAGACATGTTCATATGTTTTGGCAGATTTAGGGGTTGACTTACTAAAACTGGAGAGTGCAAAATCTGGAGCAGCTGTGCATGGTAGCCAATCAGCTTCTAACGTTAGCTTGCCCCATTGGTTCAGGGCATGTGGTTTGGTGGAGAAGTGTAGGCTGAGGCCACTCCTTATTATCTATTCACCTAGGCTGGTCAGGAGTAGCAACAATCCTTTCCGCTTTACGTTCAGCTTGTTCAATTAAGCTTTGACAAAAATAACTGGAAGTTGATTGGTTGCACCAGATTTTGCACTCTCCAGTTTTAGTAAATCAAAAACTTAAAGTGGTTGTAAACCCTCACAGTTTTTCAAATTAATGCATTCTATGCATTAATGTGAAAAACCTTTTCTGTTGCAGCTGCCCCCAGAGCCCCCCGTTTACTTACCTGAGCCCGATAGTTCCCGCACCAAGGACGAGCACACCCACTCCAGCCTATGTCTTGGGTCCTCATTGGATAGATCGATAGCAGCGCAACCATTGGCTCCCGCTGCTGTCAATCAAATCCAATGACACGGGAGTGCGCCCGGACGAGTGACCCCAGGGAAAGCGCTTCCTTGATAGGTCACTCGATGAGGGGAGGAGCCAGGAGTGCTGCTTGGGGGCCCTAGAAGAGGAGGATCAGGGCCACTCTGTGCAAATATGCATATAAATACGGGCAAATAAATGCAAAACAAATGCCTGAAGTTATGTCCAAAAAAGCAGATGCTCAAACTTCAAACATCAGTATCGTGTGTAAGAGACCTTACTATATATTGTTTGGGATATTATTTTTATTCATTATTGGGAATTGTATAGGGTTTATTTTTTCCTATTATAGAGTTGTGTGTTGGTATTATTTGTAAATAGCAATACAACCAGCATACCGATCTCCATTCAGCACCATGGACAGCACCGTTCAGAGACTACTGCTAAAGGTATTCATGTCATCCAGAGGTATTCAAATTCCTTTAGAAAACCTGTCATGAGCAAAATGTGTGGACTGTCATTGCTCACCTCTCCTTCTAAAAATGCTGGTTGCCTGGCTATCATCATTTCTGAGTTTTTATCATAGAACAATTATAGCAGTTACCTGGCTGGCTGCTTTCTTTGTCATTTTCATTAAACACGTATAGGGATAAGGATATCTCATTTCACACAAGTCAGCCACAGCCAAGTGACTAGTATTTTTAGTAGGGTGAAAAATTATATAAATAATAATGTAAAAAAATCTGCTAAAAAAACAAGCTAACACACTCTGTGATTTACAATTACACACAGCAAAAAAATCTAAATAAATATATAAATACATGCAGTGCTATGAAATAGGTACAAAACATGTTATAATCTAAAAACAAACACAAAAAATGCAATAAAGTTTGTATGTCTCCAAAAAAAGTGTGTATAAAAAACTTCAGTGATCTAAACATATCAGTGCACTCTTCCACATTACAATATAGTGCAGGTGTGCAGCGCTCAACGGAGGTGTCCTGATTGCTTTGTGCTGCTGGTATTCCCATAAAGTCTGAATCCACTTGTACAGATGCTCAGCCTGGGTGTCCTTGCCACCACATCCAAAATAGATATGAAAGCAAAAGGCGGCACTCCGAACTAGTGCAGTTAATTTAATGGTGGTTGCAATGCAAAGGTATAAAAGCAGACGCGTTTCAGCGGGCACAGCCACCTTGGTCACAGCCACTTCCAAATTACAGTCATCTTTTTGTGAACCAGTGAGCACCTCTTCCATTAACATCACTATGCCAAATGTGTTTGTGAATCTGACCACCTTGGTACTGACTTATAGATTGACTTCCTTGGTGGTATGATGTCAGATTTTTGTGCCTCAAAGCGGTACATTGTTTCGCATAGAAATTTGGTGTTTTATATTGTAGGCCTGCAATACTAATAGACACCGACGTTTTGTTAAAACAAGCTATTACGTCGGGTCCGACACCAGGAAAAAATCTGCATTAAAAACTCGATTTCGTCTGCGTTTTGCATCGGCTTTAATGCGCGTTAGTGAGCGTCAGCGCTACGTCGCGTTTTGTTTTAAAAAAATCCTCTGCTATTTTTGGACATTTTAAAACAGAAAACGCTGGCGCTAAAAACGCCGGCTAACGTCTCTACGGCCTGTTAGTGGGTGTTAGTGAGTGTTTTGCCGGCTCAGTGTCAAAAACGCTCTAACGCTACAGCCTCAGAACGCACGGGTCCTGGGTTAGATTTACAGCTTTAGAATGCTAACGCCATCTACAGCTCAAAACTGGGCACGAAAACCCCCTTCCTGTCCAGGCTATTTTTCAGCTTTCAGCACAATCACACTTTGAATGACAATTACTCAGTCATGCAACACTGTACCCATATGAAATTTGAGTCCTTTTTTTCACACAAATAGAGCTTTCTTTTGGTGGTATTTAATCACTAGTGGGTTATTTATTTTTTGTGCTATAAATAAAAATTTTGAAAATTTTGTGAGAAAATGCAATTTCTTTGTTTTGGTCATAAAATTTTGCAAATTAGTAAATTTTCTTTATAAATTTTGGCCAAAATGTATACTGCTACATATCTTTTGTTAAAATAATATAATAATAGAGTCTACAAGCTATGGTGCCAGTCATTGAAAATTGATCACACCTGATCACACCTGATATACTGACAGCCTATCTCATTTCTTGAGACCCTGACAAGCCAGGAAAGTACAAATACCCCCCCCCCCCCCAAATGACCCCTTGTAAAGTAGACAGTCCAAGGTATTCAGTAAGAGGCATGGTGCATTTTTTGAAGTTGTAATTTTTTCCCACAATTCTTTGCAAAATGAAGATTTTTTTTCTTTTTTTTTTTCACAAAATTGTCATTGTAACAGGTTATTTCTCACACACAGCATATGCATACCACAAATTACACCCCAAAACACATTCTGCTACTCCTCCTGAGTATGGCAATATCACATGTCTGAGACTTTTTCACAGCCTGACCACATACAGAGGCCCAACATGCAGGGAGCACCGTCAGGTATTCTAGGGACATAAATTACACATCTAATGTTATGACGACTTATAACATTCTTAAAGGCCTTGGAGCACCAGGACAATGGAATTGCCCACAAAATGACCCCATTTTGGAAAGCAAACACCCCAACATATAATCTATGAGGCATAATGAGTCTTTTGAACATGTCATTTTTTTCCAGTAGTTTTTGGAAAATGTGGGAAAAAAATGAAAAAGCATTTTTTTTACACAAAGTTGTCCATTTATATGATATTTCCAACACATAGCATGTATGTAGCAAAAATGACACCCCAAAATACATTCTACTACTCCTCCTGAGTATGGCGATACCACATGTGTAAGACTTTTACACAGCCTGGCCACATACAGAGGCCCAACATTGAAGTAGCACCTTCAGGGGTTCTACGAGCATAAATTGCACATCTCATTTCTCAACCATCTATTACACTTTTGAAGGCCCTGGAGCACCAGGACATTGGAATTGCCCACAAAGTCTTTTGAACTTTTTTTCAGTGGTTTCCAGTAGTTTTTGGAAATTGTGGAAAAAAATTAAAACACTTTTATTTTTACACAAAGTTGTCCATTTATATGATATTTCCAACACACAGCATGTACATAGCAAAAATGGCACCCCGAAATACATTCTGCTACTCTTCCTGAGTATGGCAATACCAAATGTGTGAGACTTTTACAGGTGATATTTACTGATAGGTGATGACAGTCTCTGACAGGTGATTGGCGATGGTCACTGATGGGTGACTGGTGGAGGTCACTGATGGGTGATGGGTGACTGGCGGTGGTCACTGATGGGTGATGGGTGTCTGGCGGTGGTCATTGATGGGTGATGGGTGACTGGCAGTGGTCACTGAAGGGTGATGAGTGACTGGCAGTGGTCACTGATAGGCGACGGGTGACTGGTGGTGGTCACTGATGGGTGATGGGTGACTGGCGGTGGTCACTGACTGGTGACTGGTGTCTGGTGGTGGCACTGATGGGTGACGGGCGACTGGTCATGGTCACTGATGGGTAACTGGCGGTGGTCACTGATGGGTGCTGAGTGGTGTCTGGCGGTGGTCACTGAATGGTGCTGGGTGTCTGGCGGTGGTCACTGATGGGTGCTGGGTGTCTGGTGGTGGTCACTGATGGGTGACGGGTGTCTGGCAGTGGTCACTGATGGGTGACGGGTGACTGGCGGTGGTCACTGATGGGTGACGGGTGATGGCAGTGGTCACTGATGGGTGAATGGCGGTGGTCACTGATGGGTGACTGGTGTCTGGTGGTGGTCACTGATGGGTGACTGGTCATGGTCACTACTGGGTGATGGGTGACTGGCGGTGGTCACTGATGGGTGACAGGCCACGGGTTACTGGCGGTGGTCACTGATGGGTGATGGGTGGCAGGCCAAGGTCAGTGATGAGTGACAGGCCATGGTCAGTGATGGGTGACATGCCACAGTCACTGATGGGTGACGGGTGACACACCACGGTCACTGATGGGTGACGGGTGACATGATACGGTCACTGATGGGTGACGGGTGACATGCCACGGTCACTGATGGGTGACACGCCATGGTCAGTGATGGGTGGCGGGTGACAGGCCATGGTCAGTGATGGGTGACAGGCCACGGTCAGTGATGGGTGATGGGTGACATACCACGGTCACTGATGGGTGACGAGTGACACGCCATGGTCACTAATGGGTGACACGCCACGGTCACTGATGGGTGACGGGTGACACACCACGGCCACTGATGGGTGACGGGTGACATGCCACGATCACTGATGGGTGATGGGTGACAGGTGCACTTTATGATAGGTGCACTTTATGGGGGCAGATGGGGTGACTGTTGGGTGACAGGTATATTGGGGGGGGCAGGAGTGAAATGACAGGTGTTTAGTGCTTTACAGATCAGTAACTCACTGATCCTAGCTCTTCTTTCCTCACACTGGAAACTGTGTGAGGAGAGAAGAGCTGGTAACAGTGAGTTACCGCTCTGTTTACATTTACATGTGATCGGCTGTGAGTAGATCACAGCCAATCACAAGGTAACAGCTGCTGGCCGGCGGCTGATACCAGTGTCAGTGACAGGCAGTGTTCCCTGGGAACACGCCGCCACTGACACGCACGTGCTGTGCAAATGGGGGCAGTACCATTTGTGATCAGCCGTGACTTTTGTCACGGCCGATCACGTGGTACACAGCCGTGCCCAATGGCTGTTCACCCCCGTCAGTGACGCGGTGTGTCCCGGGGACACGCCACCACCGACAGAGCCATCTTAAAGGGGCGACATCATATGAACGAGAGCCGTACCACTCTGCCGTCATTTGACGGTGGGCGGACGGCAAGTGGTTAAGCTGTAAAAACAGCTCAAAACTTGGCGTTAATAACACCCGTGTGTATGAGGTCTTAGGAATAACTTACTTAAATCTGTCCAAACAAGAGTCTAGTAGACATCTCGGGTATGATAAAGTTTGAAACATGAAATCATAATGAATAACTATAAATAATTATCAAACGTAATAATATAATAATAATAAAATGTATTCAATAATGTAATCAAATCAAAATCACTCAAATTTGCTCAGTTGCAGAATTGTCGCTGTCGTCATTTTCAGTGTCTGATGATAAATTTCCCCAAAAATCAGTATCACTCAATTCTGCAAGTGATTCTTATTTACTATCAGTGTTTTCTAGCTGGTCGAAAACCACTTTTGACGTAAAGGGACGCTTTTTGGATGCCATGGACATTCTCAAGTTTCCAGGCAGAAAGAATGGCATTTATAATATAAAAGTGCACGCAGGGCTCTGGACAAAGCACTAGGGACAAAAGGGATGTGAAATGATTGGATACAGTAATGTAATCTTACAGATTACAGTGTACTGTATGTGTTGTGTGTGTTTCACTTTTTGAATTTGCCACCGGCCTCCATTCCCATGCAACGCAACGCTCTCTGGGAATGGAGCCCAGCATACAGTACATGGGGCGGAGGACACAGCCCCGGACACATCGGGGGGACATTGCAGAATCCTGGGGACAAGGTAAGTAACACTGCCTGGATCCAGCGATGCAATCCCGAGTGTGGCTCGAGGTTACCGCATTTGGTAGTGAAAATTCACCCCGAGCCACACTCAGGATTACCGCTAAGGAGGTTAAAGGAGATATGAACAGGCACTATAGTAAATCTGATGGGATGATGGTAAACATATCCAGCCCCACAGGAATTACTAGCAGTGCTGTTCCACTCCAACTTTTGGCTCGAGTAGTCCTGATCTCTAAGGAAGAAGGGACATTGCACTTTTTACATGCCAGTTAAAGTGATTGTAAATGTTTTTTTTTTTTTTTTTTTTAATAACAAACATGTTATACTTACCTGCCCCATTGCAGTGAATTTACACAGAGCAGCCCGGATCCACTTCTCTGGTCCCTCTTCTGCTCTCTTGGCCCCTCCTCCCATCGAGTGCCCACTCAGCCAGCAGTTTGCTATAGGGGGCACCCGAGCCGAGTCAGGGCTCCGTGTATCCATTCAGACACTGAGCCACGACATGGCCCCCCTCTTCCCTGATTGGGTGACTGATTTTGATTGACAGCCGCGGAAGCCAATGGCGTTGCTGCTGTGTCTCAGCCAATCATGAGGAGTGTCTGGGACAGCAGTGGACATCATTGCAGAGATAAGGGGCTTAGGTAAGTGAATAGGGGGTGCTGGGGAAGCTGCTACACACAGAATGTTTTTATCTTAATGCATAGAATGCATAGAGATAAAAAAAATCTTCTGCCTTTACAACTCCTTTAATTCTTTGTATATTGGGGCATTTTCATTTATAAAAAAAAATTTAAACAGAGAGCATTAGATCTCATTTTATTGCTTTGAGGGATATGTGATGTAAATTGTGAATGGTATAGGATTGGTGGTTTGATTCCTTGCAAGATGGGGTGACTTTCTTATCCCCTCAGATTTACTATTGTGCCTGTTCAGTCCTCTTATGATCTGGAGTGAGAAGATTCACAAACACATTTGGTGTGGCGGTGTCATTGGAGGATGTGCTCAATGATTCACATAAAGAAGATTGTAATGTGGATGAGTGCACTCTATGTTTTTTTCCTTTTTCTAAAACATTTCTTTTGGGACACACATTTATTGCATTTTGTTTTGGAAAGCAACACAAGCTTTATTGCAATACCTTATTTGTTTTTTGACTATAATATGTTTTGTATTTCTGTTTCATAGTGCTGCACATATTTATATATTTATTTTTATTAGGGTGGCAATGATGGCTGCCCTCTTCTATTTCTCATGTAGCAGAGCTGATAAGAAACATTGTTATAGGAATTTTGTTTAAAGCTAACATGCCAACAGAACAATTCAACAGCAATTTCATGGTTCTAAAAAGTTTTGGTAATGTGGAAAGTACCCCATGAGGGAAAAGATCAATCTTTAGACTGAGACCCTCATTTCTTTCGGTTTGTAAAGTTTCCTCCTAGCAATGCCCATGGAGGATTGCCAGATTGGTTGCTTGCCATGATAAGAGGCAGGAACTGCTTCTCATTGAGACACAGGTTTCTTCTGAATGGCTCCCATGACCTTCAATTGTAGACAATTTCTATGTGCAGTGCAGGACAACCTGAGAGTACCGCTCTGGTCAAGTGATTGCCGATGGATCTTATAATGGCTGCACAGAGGGCATTTAGATACATTATAATTAGAGTTGAGCGAACACCTGGACGTTCGGGTTCTGCTGGTCCGTCCGAACTTCGGGACAAAGTCCGGGTCCGGGTCCGGACGGAACCCGAACGATCGCACTGAGAGTCCAACAGGACGTGACGTGTATCTTTAACAGATGTTAACTTCCAGTACCCTCGGTAAGTCTTCTTTGGACACAGAGTTACTCTTCGTCAAGGACGGAGAATAGTACCGTTCGTTGGTTAGACCGTTAGGAGGTACCCGTAACGATCCTCCTTTGAAATGTTTGGCTTTCTTTACTCCCAGAGTCAGATTTCTAACTAGAAAAGGGAGTACCCCATGAAAGGTGTAATGGTTTTGAAAAATCTTGGTACTTTAACGACAACTTAACAAGACAACCGTACAATCGAAATTTGTTTTAAGGATATTGTTACAA
>BLSH010384660.1:122999-133825 GCA_018402905.1 Glandirana rugosa | reverse complement strand
CTGTCCTCAGAGCAACAGCACAGACAGCAGTAGTAAAATAATCTATCTCAGGATGCAGGATCAGGTCTTAAAATGGCTCAAATCTGTCCCTCACGCAGTCAGCTACCTTTCCCTACACTAACCCAAGGAGCATGTGACTGCAGCACTGTGACTCCAGCTTATAAAGAGGCTGGGTCACATGATGCACCGGCCAATCACAGCCATGCCATTAGTAGGCATGGCTGTGATGGCTTCTAAGGGCAAACCAGTGAAACACTTGTTGATTGGCTGCCCTGCAGCTTCTCAACACGTGGAGTAAAATAGCAGAACCCCGGACCGAACCCGAACGATTTTTGAAATGTCCGGGTCCGGGTTCGTGCCACGGACACCCGAAAGTTCGGTACGGACCCGAACGTTACAGTCCGGGTTCGCTCAACACTAATTATAATGTCAAAAGTATTGGGATGCCTGCCTTTACACGCATATAATCTTTAATGGCATCCCAGTCTTAGTCTGCAGGGTTCAATATTGAGTTGGCCCAGCCTTTGCAGCTATAACAGCTTTAACTCTTCTGGGAAGGCTGTCCACAAGGTTTAGGAGTGTGACTATGGGAATGTTTGACCATTCTTCCAGAAGCGCATTTATGAGGTCAGGTACTGATGTGGACGAGAAGGCCTCAAGCATCTTCAGCAGAGAGCATATGGCCCTATTTTTTCCAGAATTTAATGTAAAGCTACAAATTCCGAAAGAAAGCAATGTTTTTATAATTTGACACATTGTTTGTCTTAGTATCAATGAGCTTGAGGATTATAACTATGGTCATTTTTTTTCATACTGTACAGTTCTGCTCTAACTACTTACCCACCGGAGCCCTTTTTTACATTTGTTGTTTACAAGTTAACCACTTGCCGACCGCCGATCGGCATCTGACGGCGGCAAAGTGGCTCGTTCCCGCAAAACGCCGTCATACGACGGCGGCTGCGGGAACGAGTTTAGTGAGCGCGCGCGCCGCCGGAGGCGTGCCCGCACGCTCACTGTGTTCGGGGAGGGCCAGGGAGCGGGTGCGGCAGCTTCGATTGCCGCCGGCTACCCACGATGGCCCCCCCGGAGCGAAGGAGCGGAGGTCCGTGTATGTAAACACGGACCTCCGCTCTGTGTGAGGGGAAAGGGCTGTGATCACAGCCTTCCTGTACGTGAAGGCTGTGACCACTTCCCTTCTCCTGTTAGAGCAGCCCCCATACAGTTAGAACACGCCCAGGGAACATAGTTAACCCTTAGAGCGTCCCCTGCAGGTTAACCCCTTCACTGCCAATGGCATTTACACAGTAATCAGTGCATTTTTATAGCACTGATCGCTGTATAAATGCCAATGGTCACAAAAAAGTGTCAAAATGGTCCGACATGTCCGCTGAAATATCGCAGTACCAATAAAAATCGCAGATCGCCGCCATTATTAGTAAAAGATAAAAAAAAATAAAAACCCCAAAAATGAATTCTCATCATCCGTAAACGCGACCACTTTTGCGCAAACCAATCAATAAAGGCCGATTGCGATTTTTTTTATCGCAAATATGAGGGAGAATATAAATCGGCCAAAAACAGTGAAAAAAAATGTTTTTTTATATTTTTTTTTTGGATTTGTATTTTAGGAAAAAGTAAGAAATTTGGGTTTTTTTGCAAAATTGTCGCTCTTCTTATGTTTATAGCGGCGATCAGAAATGATGACGCAGCGGTGATCAAATACCACCAAAAGAAAGCTCTATTTGTGGGAAAAAAAGGACGCAAATTTCGTTTGGGTACAACGTCGCACGACCGCGCAATTGTCAGTTAAAGCGACGCAGCGCCGAATCGCAAAAAGGGCTCCGGTCCTAAAGCTGGAAATCCTTCCGGGGCTGAAGTGGTTAAAATATTTTTTTTTTTGCTAGAAAATTACTTAGAACCCCCAAACATTATATGTATGTTTTTTCAAACCCCCTAGAGAATAAAATGGCAATCTTTGCAATACTTTTTACCACACGGTGTTTGCGCAGCGGTCTTTCAAGCCCAATTTTTGTATATTCTGAAAGAGGATGTTACGCCGAGTAAATAAATACCATACATGTTATGGTTGAAAATTGCGCACACTTGCGGAATGGCAACAAACTCCGGTACTTAAAAATCTCAATAGGCAAGGTTTTAAAATATTTTAACAGTTACCAGGTTAGAGGTGCAGAGGAGGTCTTTTGCTAGAATTATTGCTCACAATCTGGCAATCGCGGTGATACCTCACATGTGTGGTTTGAAAAACACTTTTATATGCAGGCGTGACAGGTACTCTTTATGGAGGGACAAGGGTTCTAAAAGACCCCCATCCCTCCTTTTCACTTCACAGTATTCAGATCGCCAAAAACGGTGACGTCGCTTCCAGGTTTTGATGAAGGAGACTCGATCGGAGCTGATTCCAGCTTCTTTCAGGTCTCCTTCTAGCCGGTGGATGCGCCGGATCGTAGCTCCAGTCTCCCGGTGGGACGGGAGGCCTGAGAAGAGCGGCGGACGGTGGCGGGAGGGATGTCCCCTCCCGCCCCCAGGGATAATGACCGAGCCGCTCCCGAGCCGGATCGGCCATTATCGCCGGATAGCTGACTGCCCACTCTAAAAAATGGAACCGGGATATAGCCTGTAGCTACAAGCTATATCCCGATACCTCCACTTAAAGCAGCCGCCGTTTATATACGGCGATTCGCATTAAGTGGTTAAATAGCAGGTCATCAAAAATATACAGTGGTACCTCGGATTGCAAGTAACATGGTTAATGAGCTTTTCGCATTACAGACGTTTTTAAAAAAAATCCTGACTCAGTTTGGGAGCGCTATCTTGCAAAACAAGCAGGATTAAGCCTCTGTGCATGCAATAACATGTGGCCAGAGGTGCGGGGGCACTTGTGAGGCTCAGAGATGCTCAGAAGCATTCGGAAATACATAGAAATACAGAAAGTGTAAACAGTTCCCGAGCGTTTCCGAATGTTTCCTAGCATCTACGAGTCTCAGCAGTACCACCACACCTCTGGCCACATACGGTATTGCATACACCAGCGCCCCCGGACCTCTAGCCACCTACAGTACTGGACAGACAAGCAGTCACTGTGGAACAAATTATGTGAGTTTCCATTGTTTCCTATGGGGAAACTTGCTTTGATATATGAGCGATTTGGATTACAAGCATTCTCCTGAAAAAGATTATGCTCCTAATCCAAGGTTCCACTGTATTAAAAAAGATAAAAAAGCAGTAATGATTTTATGCAGTTTAAAAAAATATGTTAAAAAGAAACAGAACATTGCACATATCCTGCAGATGACCCTAGTACATTGCGTGTTACCAAGATACCAAGGTAGACATAAAAGGTCTATGATACATGAAAAAATATTTCACAATGTAAGACAATGCAGCTCAGTATGTTACAAGAATGGCATTTAAGACACAATAAGATACTTCAACACAGTCGAAAAAAGGTGGTATACCTTGAACTGCCAAGATATTATGTTGTCAGCTGAGACTGAAGTGCAATTGTTCTGAACCGCGTTTTTGATGCTATGGGTATGGTGCAGATAGGAGTACATTATTTAGTAATAGACTATGTATTTTAGAATAGACATGGAGGAAAAACTGGAGGTCCTAGCAAAGGCCCGGCAAAGGAGGAGGTTAGGGAGAAAGTAATATAGAAGGGGGTGCAGTAAGATTCAATCCAGTTTACCTTTTACTTAATTACTAAGGTAAAAATAAATACAACACGTTTTCAGGAATTTAGGAGACTCACTTAATGTACCAGTGCCAATTTTCCTAAACAGGAAGTAAGGGAAAATCTCTAACCGCGCCTGCAATAGACTTTTCCCACATACTTTGGAGATGATTTTAGAACAGTCATATGGCTCTATGTGCCTGCAATAGGCTTTTCCCACACACTTTGGAGATGATTTTAGAACAGTAATATGGCTCTATGCGCCTGCAATAGACTTTTCCCACACACTTTGGAGATGATTTTAGAACAGTAATATGGCTCTATGCGGCTGCAATAGAATTTTCCCACACACTTTGGAGATGATTTTAGAACACTAATCTTTCCCTTAAATCAACAGCTGGAACCTTTCCCTGCACAACTTGATGATGATTTTAGAACAATACTCTTTCCCTTAAAGCAACAGACTCTACCTAGTCCAGTCAGATCATTCTGTGCAGCAGGATGAGGTGTGCAATCTGTCCCACAAAGCAGCAGTACTAGTATCTCACCCTAGTCCACAATCAGATCGTTCAGTAATGCAGGATGAGATGTTCTGCAATCTGTCCTTCACAGAGCCAGCAGCATCCTCTCCCTAAACTATCCTGAGAGCATATGACATGCAGCACAGTGACTCCAGCCCCATATGGAGGCTGGGTCAAATGGTGCACTGGGCAATCACAGCCATGCCATTAGTAGGCATGGCTGTAATGGCTTCTAGGGAAAACCAGTGAAACACTTGTTAATTGGCTGCCCTTGGCAGCTTTTCAACACGTGGAATAAAATACCCGAACCCCGGACCCGGACTTTTTTGAAAAGTCCGGGTTCGGGTCCAGGTCCCGGACACCCAAAAGTTCGGTACAGATCCGAACTTTACAGTCCGAGTTCGCTCAACCCTACTAACGATCATTAACGCCGTACCGGTGTTATGGAGCGTTTTTGACGCCAACGTTTTCAGGTTACAAAATAGCAGAGGAATGTTTTTTTTTAAAAAACGCCTATTGACGCCGACACTCACTTACACTCACGAACGCTCATTAACGTGGATGCAAGACGCCGAAAAAAACCCACAGATTTTTCCCTGACGTCGGACCCGATGTTTCGCTTATTTTTAAACATACACCTGTGTGTATGAGGCCTAAGAAGGCTAGAACCCCTGTCAAATTTTTATTTCTGTCTGTGTTTCCATTGCAGATCACTTCCTGTCCTGTCCTTCCTGGTGAAACTGTTCTTACCATGACAGCAAATGCAAGGTAATCTCTTTAACGAAGCCCAGAGCAGACCTTGGGATAAATTTACTAAAGGCAAATAGACTGTTTACTTTACAAGGTCATTTTCCTGAGAGCTTGGTGAATGTGATGAACTTTCACTTTGCAAGGAATACCCAATCAAGTGCAAAGAAAATTAGAAAAGCAGCATTTTTGTTTGCAAATGATTGGATGATGGAAGTCAGCAGGGCTTCATCTCATTCACTAAGCTCTGGGGAAAATGTCCTCGCAAAGTAAACAGACTATTTGCCTTTAGTACATCAACCCCTTAGAATTTAATAAAGGATGCTGAAATCTTAATTTTCCATAAAATGGTTTGGTTTCTTTTTGCTGTGTAGCTACAAATGTGTCTAATGAGATAGTTGAGTGGAAACCTTCCCACAAAGAGAAAAAAATAAAAATAAAAAGACACATAGAAATCAATGCACAAATATATATTAAAACAATACAATATTATCTAATTAGGCTTGTTAAAACCAAGCTTTGTTCATATAGAAAAGAAAGTTCTCCAGATAACTGGAATACCTACGTGGAGTACTATGCCATGTTTAATGCCCGTTTCTCAAATGGTTACTCTCACTGTATTATACTAAATAACACAATGTGCCTAATGGTTGAAATGTTACATATTTCTGTACTACTGCTATCTTTCTGTATTGATTGTAATATGCCCTTTGTTTCACCATACTCTGTGGAAAAACCAATAAAACGTCTCTTAAAAAAAGAAAAGAAAGTTCTCCAGAGTTCCAGGTATTATTGTGTATGAATTGGTAATGAATGATAAAATACAAGGTCAAATTTTGCTTCTTATGGACCCTGGGCCTTGGTCTCAATTGAGGACCTCCTCTGAGTGCTCCCCACTTTGCCATTTTATAGCTTGTACTCCCCCCACCAATCCTCTTACACTATATTGTCGTAGTATTGGGACACCTGCCTTTACACACACATTAATGGCATCCCAGTCTTAGTCTGTAAGGTTCAACATTGAGTTGGCCCACCCTTTGCAGCTATAACAGCTTCAACTCTTCTGGGAAGACTGTCCACAAGGTTTAGGAGCGTGTCTATGGGAATGTTTGACTATTCTTCCATAAGCGCATTTGTGAAGTCAGGCACTGATGTTGGACGAGAAGACCTGGCTCACAGTCTTCGATCTAATTCATCTCAAAGGTGTTCTATTGAGTTGAGGTCAGGACTCTGTGCAGGCAAGTCAAGTTCCTCCACCCCAAACTCGCTCATCCATGTCTTTATGGACCTTGCTTTGTGCACTGGTGTGCAGTCATGTTGGAACAGGAAGGGGCCATCCCCAAACTGTCCCTACAAAGTTGGGAGCATGAAATTGTCCAAAATGTCTTGGTATGCTGCCCCCTTAAGAGTTCCCTTTACTGGAACTAAGGGGCCAAGCCCAACCCCTAAAAAGCAACCCCACAATATAATCCCCCCTCCACCAAATGATTTGGACCAGTGTACAAAGCAAGGTCCATAAAGACATGAATGAGCGAGTTTGGGGTGGAGGAACTTGACTGCCCTGCACAGAGTCCTGACCTCAACAGATAGAGCACCTTTGAGATTAATTAAAGGGGAGACTGGGAGCCAGGCCTTCTCGCCCACATCAGGGCCTGATCTCACAAATGCGCTTCTGGAAGAATGGTCAAACATTCCCATAGACACTCCTAAACCTTGTGGACAGCCTTCACAGAAGAGTTGAAGCTGTTATAGCTGCAAAGGGTGGGCCAACTCAATATTGGACCCTACAGACTAAGATTAGGATGCCATTAAAGTTCATGTGCGTTTAAAGGCAGATGTCCCAATACCTTTGACAATATAGTGTATCTAAATGTCCTTTGTGCAGCCTTTATAAGATGCATTGGCAGTCACATGATCAGAGCGGTACTCTCAGGTTGTCCTGCACTGCACATAGAAATTGCCTACAATAGAAGGTCATGGGAGCCATTCAGAAGAAACCTGTGTCTCAATGAAGTGCAGTTCCTGCCTCTTATCACAGCAAGCAACCATTCTGGCAATCCTCCATGGACATTGCTAGGGGGGAACTTTTTTAACTGCTGCATGAACAAAACTGTGCACAATTTCTATGGCTATTTTTGAAAAGCCTGCAAGTCAATGAGAAATAATTTCCTTGGAATATCATACTAATATTATACTTTTAGTAAAAGTTGAATTTACTGGTAGCAAGCAGAACTATTAAAAAGTTGTTTCTTCCATTTCATTAGCAAACTTAGTACAAGGTTATGAAAGGATAACAAAGTATTTCCAAAAGATTCACAGATTAAAACAGGAAGGCAGCAGTGCTTCTTCAAATAGAAGTTTAGAAGATATTATTTTCCATAAAGGAAACTTTGTGTAGAGGCAATTCACTGTAGCGGGACCACCTACCCAGCCACTTATCAAAATGTGACTAAGCAGGAGGTGCTGCTAATGATTATGTTAAAACCCCCATTGAGAATAAAGTTGACAGCAGCGTTGTCGAGCAAACTAGAAAAAAAACCTGTTCACTTAATCACTGAGTAATCATTGGGTAATGACAGGAGGAGTAGGACAAGGCTACATTTCACCTTGTGAAGGTTAAAAGACAAACTTTGTATGGCAGCAATGCATATTTCTATAATGGGGTCCTGGGTCACCTACTTAGTGCCATTATCATCCATTGCTATTTAATTCTGTCACTTTTAAACAATTTATTTGTTGGGTGTTCTTAAAATGGTGCCATTTTTTCCATCTCTTTGACACCTGAAAATTTGATTATGCATAATGCAAACTAAATGAACATGAAGGGAGTCTAAGTGTACTAGACATTTGGGCTGGCGTTATTATGTTTTGCCTGTGGCTTATTTGGAGGAATTGTGATATTTTCACTTAGCTGTTAAAAAGGTGTCACAAATGCCTGTGGATGTTTTTCAATATTGTGCTGGAGTAACATTTTTCAACATGAGATAAAAATATGGAGAAAATAATTCAAGTGACACAATGTTGTTTTCAATGTACCAGTATTATTATTAAGTACATTAATATTATATTAATTTTATATTATCTATTATAACAATAATATTATTTTTATAGTAATAATAATATTATAATAATATTACATATTTATATTAATATAATTAGTTTAAATAAAGGCATTTTTTTTAGATTTGGATAGATTAGTTAGGGGTTAGAACAACTGTGAGGTTTATATCACTGTCTGTGTCACTGTTCAGCAGATTTACTCTCTCTAATTGTCCTGATTACCCATGTCACCGACCATGAAAGTGGGAGTAAAGCCTCGTATATATGGTGCGACGGTCATATGAAAACGTTCGTAACACGTCACTACATTCAGCTTGGTCGTACGATCGCTTAGTGCATGTCAGTATGCGAGATACATCAGCCAACATACGATTTGGGCCATTCGGTCGTACGACCGTCGCACCGTGTGTATGAGGCTTTAGTCCATCATTTTGATTTGCCACCACAACAGGAATAGGTCTTCTAATGGGGACAGTTGTTCCTGTGACAACTGTTTTTGAGGAGACTTCCCTCATACTGGAAACATGGGCATATCTACCATGGGACAAACAAGGAATTTGCCTTGGGCTGCATTTTTCTGGGGGGTAGTGCCACCCCCAGGCAGAAGGGCAGAGTTGGCTGTTTAATTAGGCCACCTAATTTACCTAATTAAAGACCTCTGCTCTTAAACAGTTTAGTTAAGGAGCTGACGGCAAGGTAAGATTGTGCAGATTAGCCGGTTTAGTTTCATTTTGCCGAGGCTGGAAGGGAAAAAAAGAAAGAAGGGGGGCTCTTTTCAGGCTGCTGAGGACATGCCTGCCACCCAGCTATGTCAACATGTTTACCTGGGTGGATGCTGATGCCATGTGTACCATCGTCATGACGGCAACTTGTGCAGGTAGAGGGATGTGTAAAAAGAGATGGATCCTGCCTGTATGCTGCCTCCTTCTCCAGGGAAGCATTGATTTACCTCTCACTGACCACTGTCCTATACCCTGCTGACCCCATCCTCTGCCCTGCTGACCTTGTCCTATGCCCTGCTGACCCCATCCTCTGCCCCATTGACCACATGCTGTGCCCTGCAGACCCCATCCCCTGCCCCACGGACCCCATGCTCTGCCCTACTGACCCCTGTCCCCTTTACCCTGTTGTCTCTGTCCTATGTCCCGCTGATCCCATTGTCTGCCCCACTGACCACTTGGACGAATCATGTCTCAGGGTCTGATGAGGAAGCCACAGCTGTTCATTGTGAACAGCTGCAGCTTCCTTATCAGACCCTGAGACAAGAATGGCATACCACAGCTGGGGTGGGACAAATTTAGATGGGGGGCATACGATTTTAGTCTTGGTTAGGGTAGCACAAAACCAAAATACACTACTGACTGGAAACATAGCCTCCTACTTTATATTGAGTCTAAACATAAGGAAGTGAAGGGAAATCTCCCTGATTAGACACAAATGGAATAAAAACAGCAGTTTTAACCCTCTCCTATTTTATCAAAAATGAAGAAAAATGTTATGGCTATAGATATACTTTACTGAATAAACAAAGAGCAGTCATAAGAGGTACACAAGTAATAGTATTATTAAAGTTGTAACTATGTGCATGCCATTATTAAATATGAAAATAATTTATTCTGATACCTATATGTTGGAAATAAAAATAATTCATAGTAGTAACATTCAGAATATTACATGCTTTTTGATTAAAAAAAAAAAGTCACATAACTTTTTAAAATATTTTTCTTCACATTTACATGCAGTGAAAAGCATTGTAACAAACTATAGTGCTAGGCGTTTGAGCAGTTGTAGGGTTTTTAAGCAAAATTTACTGAAACGTATGTTAAATCAGAAAGGCGTTGGGGTTAATTTACTAGGACTGGTGAGTGCAAAATATGGGGCAACTCTGCATAGTAACCAATCAGCTTCCAGCTTTTTCTTTTCAAAGCTTAATTGAACAAGCTGAGGTTAGAAGCTGATTGGTTACCATGCGCATCTGCACCAGATTTTCCACTCTCCATTTTTAGAAAAATCAACCCCATTGTTATAACAATCTTATAGACTTACCTCAATTTTCCCTTTAGAGCAGTGGTTCTCAACTCCTGTCCTCAGCACCCAACAACAAGCCAGATTTTAAGTATTACCTTGGGGAGATGCAGACTAGAATACTGCAATCACGGAGCAGCAGATGATATCACCTGTGATGCATTTCAGTTATCCTGCAAACCTGGTCTGTTAGTGGGTCCCGAGGACAGGAGTTGAGAACCACTGCTTTAGAGCATCTGTGCAGGGTATACAATTCAATAGTTACTGGGGTAAGACCCAGTGCTTTCTGTAATGTAACAGACCTGGTCAGACATATCTCCTTCCTTTCTCTACAATACAAGCTTGTACTATGAGGTGTGGCTGTTACCCAGCTCTGCCAGCACAGAGCTCTGCAGTGGGAGGACTGGAATCATCATCAGTATTTCTCGACAAACATAGGTCACAAATTATAATATGTGGAGGTACAGGACTATAAAAAGGTGTAGAAATACTATAATTTATCCCAAACACTTTTTTCATTTGATGGACAGTTCAGTACACATGCAAATGAGCATGTAGAAAAATGAAAATAAAGGCATTATTAGTTATATTAACCCCATACAGATATAGAAATACCTTGATCTTTGAAAAGCAAGAATGGTGAGAATAACTGAACAATGCTACTGCGGTATTCAATAGCTAAAATATTAGAAAGCAAGAAAAGTGAGCAACAGCACAGATGATGGGGGGGGGGGGGCTTCGACCCATTGTCGGTGTGGAGTATCATGTTCGAACATAAC